>CM047907.1:6258713-6295333 GCA_026229545.1 Pistacia atlantica
TGGTGACCCCACTAAAAAAATTCATTATTTTTTCCTAGCTTTTTGTTTTGACCAAGCTATATTTGTATTAATGTTTTTAGATTTCTATTTAATTACGTAATTTGCTTCCTGACATTAATTCTTGGATATGTCTCCCTCTTAGAGCACACGTTAAGACTGTTCTTTTCTATCTTATTATCGATTATGCAATTAATGGCTAATTTTAATTACTTTTTGTGACTCTGCAGATCCATATTCTGAGAAATTAGCCACTAGCACAATCTACGTACCCAGAGATGAAGCCTTCTCGGACATAAAAAACCTAACATTTTCAGCCAAAACTCTCTACAGCGCCCTGCATGCTTTAGTCCCGGCGATCGAAACTTCGATCGTCGACTCCGATCTAGGGTTTCCATACTTCACGGCCATAGATTCCCTCTTCAACGAAGGAATCAACTTGCCCCCACTCACTAAACAAGGGTTCTGGAAAACACTCATCCCCAGATTGGTTAAGGCCATTGAGGATACCAGTGAAGATGTGCTACGTTTTGAGACCCCTGAAGCCATGGAAAGTGAGAAATTTGCTCATTCTCTTTTTATTAAAAGGCATTAAAAAATCTCAAGTTCTCATGCATAATTTTTTGTTTTTGATTCGCAGGAGATAGATTTTTTTGGTTTAGGGATGAGGAGTTTGCTCGGCAAACTCTAGCTGGTCTCAACCCATTATGCATAAAATTGGTCACGGTATGTTGTATATCTATATACAAGATTACGTCTAAACTTCTATTTATTTACCCAAGCAAATACTAAAAGTAAAATTTGAACTTAATTTCTTGAATTTGATTAAAAGTTTCTGGGATACGTCTATTATCCATGTGTGATATATTGTTTCTTCATTAAATATCCATTAAATCTTTATATTTATTTAGATAAAAACTTTTTTTGTTGGTAACTGGAGTGTCCAAGCCCAACTAATCTCCAGAGCCTATTAAACATCGTAAAAATCTAACGGATCAAATAAGTTATAATGTTATTGTGGTAGATGATTTTAATTTGAATCCACGAATTTCTTTGACTATCAAATCAATCCCTTAAAGTTATTTAAATAAAAACCTAGATTAGGAGAAAATTCTAATTCTAGTTATTTATAATATTCTGACTTAATTATAGATCGCAAGAATAAAATTAAGGTAATTAATAAGCATGTTTAACGTCATATCATACTAACAGAGAATTCAGCTTAAAAATTTGCTTTAAAAATTGTGCAGGAATGGCCATTGAAAAGCACACTCGACCCTGCAGTTTATGGTCCGCCAGAATCAAAAATCACCAAAGAGATCATCGAGAAGGAAATCAAAGGCTTCATGACTGTGGATGAGGTACAACAAACAAACAGAACTCCGTAAATTTCCATTTCTTCTACATGAAAAATTGCACACCATTAATTAAAACTAATTGTTGTTGATTAATTTTCCACAGGCCATCAAACAAAAGAAGCTGTTCATTTTAGATTACCATGACCTGATGCTACCATATGTTCAGAAAGTGAGAACGTTAAAGAACACAACGCTTTATGGATCTCGCACGGTGTTTTTCTTAACCCCAGATGGCACGTTGAGGCCTCTGGCTATCGAGCTCGTTCGACCTCCGATGGACGGCAAACCCCAGTGGAAAGAAGTGTACACTCCAAGTTGGAACTCCACGGATTGCTGGCTATGGAGGTTGGCTAAAGCTCAAGTCCTCGCCATTGATTCTGGCTATCACCAACTTATTAGCCATTGGTACGTGCCATCTCTCCCGATATTCCTCTTGAAAGTTTGCTAAAAACATAACATTTTCTTTAATTTTATTTATTCAGTGTTATTTAACTGTCAACACTATAAATTATCAGGTTAATTATCAGCACCACCTAAGTATTGTAGGTAAATTGTGCTCGATTCGATCAATCATTTGATAACCAGAGTCGTTTTGTAACGACATTAACTTCTGTTTGCAGGTTAAGAACTCATTGTTGCACAGAACCTTATATAATTGCCACCAACCGGCAACTCAGTGTGATGCACCCAATCTATAGACTGTTGCACCCACATTTCCGGTACACAATGGAGATCAATGCCCTAGCTCGAGAAAAGCTAATCAATGCTGATGGGATCATCGAAAGCACTTTCTCACCTGGCAAGTTCTCCATGGAGCTCAGCTCTGCTGTATACGATGCGTTGTGGCGTTTTGACCACGAGGCACTGCCCCAAGACCTAATCAACAGGTAAACTTTTTTCATCGAAAACTGTAAATTTGTTTTTTTTTTTTTTTTGTTGACCGTTTCCCTAATTTGTTTTCTCCTCTTGTGGCTAACCAGGGGGATGGCTGTTGAAGATCCAAATTCTCCTCATGGCCTAAAGCTCACAATTGAAGATTACCCCTACGCCAATGATGGACTTGTTCTTTGGGACGCATTGAAACAATGGGTGACCGATTATGTAAACCACTATTACCCTGATCCAAAACTTGTCGCCTCCGATCAAGAGCTCCAAGCATGGTGGAAAGAGATCAAAAACGTCGGACATGGAGATAAAAAGGATGCGCCATGGTGGCCTGAGCTCAAAACCCCGAAAGATTTAATCGAAATCGTCACAACCATCGCCTGGGTGGCCTCCGGTCACCACGCAGCCGTAAACTTCGGGCAGTATCCATACGCAGGCTATTTCCCAAACAGGCCAACCATTGCAAGAATCAACATGCCCACAGAAGATAACTCCGAAGAGGGCTGGAAATTCTTATTGGAGAAGCCGGAAGTTGTGCTTTTGAGATGCTTTCCTTCACAGGTGCAAGCGGCGACGGTTATGACGGTGCTGGATGTGCTCTCGAATCACTCTCCGGACGAGGAGTATTTGGGGCAGCAAGCGGAGCCGGCGTGGGAGGAGGATCCGCAAGTGAAAAGTGCTTTTGAGAGGTTTAATGGGAAGTTGAAGGAGTTTGAGGGAGTTGTGGATGCGAGGAATGCGAATAAGGAGTTGAAGAACAGAAATGGAGCTGGGATTACGCCGTATGAGTTGTTGAAGCCGTTTTCCGATTCTGGTGTCACCGGAAAAGGAGTTCCTTATAGCATTTCCATCTAGGGTTGAGATCTAGTAACAATGAGAAACTAAGAGGAATAATAAATGTGTGCGTAATTAAGAAAGCATGAAAATGTTTCACCAAGAAAATTCTCTTTTGAGGATATGTTCCTAGTTTTCTGTATAATTGTTTTTAATTAAAAAAAAAAAAGATACCAGTTTCAAAAATTTGTGGGTCTAATATATTCACTGAAGCAAAGGGTGTCAATAAAAAATCCTCTTCTTAAATAGATTAAAAGTTCCTAGACTTTGATGAATTATAAGTGTTAGCTAGCTAAAGGAAATAAAAAGAAAAGTGATATAAATAACAATGCACAAGAACAAGATCAAACTTATTAACTATATATAAATAAGAGATGATAAGATTGAAATTAAGATCATTGGGCAGGTACTAAATTAGCATAATATATTGCAACACAGTTTTAAATTTTGTACTTTCCCATAGAAATGTACACATTAATGTTAAATATCACTCAATAATTTAGGATATCCATAGAAAGTATAACATATATTTTATTAATTTGAGTAACTTTGGAACAGTCCCATATCAATTCATTATAAATATCATGTATCAAAAACATATAACATATTAGATTATATCCTCTCTATTTTTTGAGGAAATTCTTGAACCAACGAGCTAAGAGTTTGGGGTATCTTTTAATCCATTTTTATAATCCACGTAATTGATGTCAAAACTAAACGAAATAGAGACAACAACATGAACAAAATATAATAGTAAAACAAATCAAACAGTAAATAAAGAAAATAACATGTACGATTTTTTCTGGTTCACCCAATGTGGGCTACGTCCAACTAAGTTAATATTATTGCAATATGCCTCACCTTTCTCGTTTACAATAAATGAATTGTCCTATGATTTGCTATCACACCCATAACAAGAGAAAAATATGTTTATATACTAGGTTTAAGAGACTAAACCTAGTTTTACAAGGATTCTTATTTCTAAGCCCAACCCAATAAGGAATTAGTAACTTAAAAGAAATCCTACAGTGGTTATACATGGAAAAGCCCAAAACTGCCTACGGGCTCGGGGGCGCTGCCCCCATGACCCCCGCCCGCTCACTGAGGAGCGGGGCACCTGCCTGCTGATTGGGCAACAGGACTCTCAAATGCGTCTCCGTTACCCATTAGTGTTGAAGTATTCGACAACTCCAACAAAAACGAACCGTATAACCTGAAAACCACTCAAAATTGTCCAACAATGACCAAGCAAAATATCCCTTCACGGTCACTCCATCCCAAAAGAAAGTCACAAAATGATTTAATTAACCTTTAATTATTCACTAATATCATGATTAGAGTGTCATCATTAAGCACTTAATGGCTCTTTGAAGAAAAGAGAGATGACGATAATAGTAATCAATTCTCAATTTGTCAACAAGGGCTGTAGTGATAATGTGGTATTGTTTGCTTCATCAATTCCAGCAATTAATTAAGCAAATGAGAGCAATAATATTTAGAATTAAATGGCTGTTTTAAATTCAATTTTATTTTTCATTACGTTAATGTGAAGAAGAATTATTATCATGATAAGCTAATTTACATTTTCTGTACTATAAATGAGAGAATTATTGTATTTTTTCTTAGTATAAAGTAAGAGATCTCAAATCCCTCGTGGATAGATATAAAGCCAATCGGATGCAGCCTACATTGATCAAATCCAATAACTTCAAAGATTAAGGGTTTTTTTATCCTCAACAGAACGAGAGAAATACATCGATATTTTTTAATGATACCATCTATATTTTTTAAAAACCAGAAAATCATGTTTAATAACGATGGCTAACGGTTTACTATCAATAGTAATACTAAAAAACAAAATTTTAATCGAAAATTGTAAAAAAAAAAAATTGTCTTTGAATAGAGGTGGGCAAGGGACCGGTCCCTTGGGGGCCTGGGACCGGTCCCAGGCCCATGAGAAAAATCAGCGGGACTGGTCCCATGGGCCCAGGACCAGTCCTAGGATCAGTCCCATGGGGCTTGGATAATTTTATTTTCCCCCCTCAATTTTTTTTTATATTTTAGGGGCAAAACAAAATTTTATAGGGGGTTTTTATTATTTTTTAGGGGTTGATTAGTAAGTTTCTAAAAATTTAATTAATTTTAAAAAATAATAAATTAATATTTAATTTTAATTTTTAACATAAATGTAATATTCACATTTCACACATTCACGCTTCACAAACAAACAGTTAAATATTTTTTTTATTAAATTATTCATCTTCAATTTCATCGTCAACATTAGTTACATTATTCAAATCTGTATTCCTAAAGAGTTCGAGTAGTTCGGGATCTTTGGCCGTTTTGATTTGGTGAAGTATCGCCAGACATCGGATACGACGCTCTTTGACAGTCGGGGGGGTTGGGCTTTGTCCATGCTCGTTGACTCGCAGCTCGCATGTGTTTGGCTACACCTCACCCGACCGAATGTGGTTGTGGAATTACAGCTGCTTCCTCTGGAGGAAATGGTGAAAATGGATTGAAGGCTTCAATTTCTTCGGTGGATGGAACGTAAAACTCATTTGGGGAAGACATTATAAATTTATGATAAAATAATAAATAATTAAAATGAAAAGAAATTAAATAATAATATGAAATTATGATGATATTGAAAAATAGAAAAAAAATTTGAATAATATAAATAAATAATATGAATAAATTATAAATATAAATTGAATGAGAAATTGAGAGAATGAAAGAATGAGAGATTGATTGGTGTGAAAAAAAAAGAAAGGTTTTAGGGTTATTTATAGTATAGTTGTGGGGGGCAAAATGAAAAAAAAACTTATAATTAATAAATAATTATAAGTTTATAACCGTTGGCTGCTGTTATAAAAAGTTAATTTTTTTTTAAATAAATTTTGTAAAATTTCATTTTAGCCCTTATAATTTATACTTATTTCAGGTTTTAATGTAATTTTACAAAGGACTAAAATGCAAAAAAAAATTTGGGCCCAGGCCCGGGCCTTGGAGGAGGGCCCGGGCCTTCCTCCTTAGGCCTGGTCCAGTTTTGGGACCAGGCCTCCTAGGACCGGGTTTTGATGCTGGGCTTTTGGGCCCGGTCCCAAATGCCCAGCTCTATCTTTGAATACCTAATGACATCCAAAAACAAGGATTCAATTTTTTAAATATACCCATTTGAGAATTTTCGTCTACATATATATATAAAGAAAACAAAATTTATTAAAAGAGAAAACATTCAATAGCATTGAATATCTTTAAAAAAAAATACCATGATGGAATTAGTAAGTTCTCTCAAAGAAAAGTGTGAAATAATGTTGATTAACTTGAAGAAAAGGAACTGTACCTTTGGCCCAATTGGGATTTCATTATGTGAAGCTACAAAAAAACTGTTGGATCGTAAGTTGTTAGTTAATTCACTTGAGTGTATGGTTACCCATTTTAAGTGCAGCAGAAGTATTATTAAGTTGATTAGGACATTTCCAATTTAATTACATTAAACATAAGTGCAGAAAATAAAGAATACAATCAGATAAATGGTTCGACTAAAATCCACTTTTAACCTACATCCATAGGACCTTGTCCAGATCAAAGCAATTCACTAAGTTAAAAACACATTATAAGATAATGTTCAAAGTTGATTTAAGATATAGTAAAAAGAACTTTCTGTTCAGCTTTACACTTAGCACCACACTCTGAATCCTTAACGTGTAGCAACTCATTGGACCTTCTTCACGTACTAACACTGCGCACTAGCATCAGCAAAGCAACAACGTTCCAAGAGCTATCAAGTCAATGAATAATGTGGGGAGGTTTTGGCACACAATGGAAATGAACCTATAAACCTTAAGAGAAAGTATATTCTAAGAAATTTTAGAGTACAACGAAATAAAAGATTAAAAGGTTAGAATCAAAGGTGCAAGATGAGAAGATATATAGTGTAGGGTTTCTTGCTCAACACATATGTGCCAAATCAGCCGACAAGGGGCTGACCCATGTTTGTCCAAATAAGGAAATTATTCATTCTTTTGGTTTGGACCACAAAACAAATCAGGAAAGATAACTTTATTCCCTACGATCACTTAAGGATACTATGACACATGTAAAAGGTCCTAAAAAGTTATAGACAAAGATAAACAATATCTTTTTCACTTTATCAGACATGTAACTCGTGCTGGGTTGCAAATATTTGAAGTGAGAGTGTAAGCACAAACTGTAACCAAGCCAAGACACAAGTTTGGCAATCGATGTGCACGCAAAAATGATGTGCACACACGACAAAGGAAACAAGCCAAATCATAAGATTGGCAACTAGTGTGCACACAAAACTGTTGTGCACACACAACTCATAATTTTGACAAACTATGAATATTCCACATTCTCCCCCTTTGTCAAGCTTATGAACAAAGAACATAATAAAAGATATCAAGTGTAAACCTGTTTCAATCAACCAATCAAACCTGCAGATTTGCAAGAAACAAACATACAAACAAAAAGAACCAAAAGCAACACAAGTATGAACACAAGGTTAGCAAATAAAACATCAAGATAAAATGACTAAAAGGTTCTGCAGAAACAAAACAAAACAAAACATTAGCAAAAAAAATAACAAACTCAATTCACAATTTAGCAATAAACAAAACATAATTTTTTTTCACTCCACCATAAGACTTACTCCCCCTCTTTGTTCATAAGTCTTGCAAACTTTCAAGAGGGAACCAAATATTGATGAGCTGTCTTCTTGATTCTTCTCTTAGAAGAAGCAGTAATGGTGACATGAGAATCCTCCACTTGAACATTTGGGGCAACATCAGAGGCAGTTTCAACAGCTTCATGAGAGGACTCATCTTAGACTGGAGGAGATTTCACTTTGGTAGGAGAAGGAGGAACATCTTCAGTGCGCACATGAGAAGTATCTGTTTCTTTAGAGTGTTGTTCTCTCTCTTGATCAGCTGCATCTTCAGGTTGATCTTCATCTTTATGAGCAACTTCTTATTGAATAACAACAGTAGGATCTTCAGTAGTAGGAATAAAGGTCTCAGAAGGTGCAACAAGAGAAGCAGGAAGGACCTTATGTTGATCAGTAATAGGCTCAGACAGAATAGGGGAAGCAGGCTTCTTCTTCTTCATATCATTCTCCATTTTGTCCATCCGAGCACTAAAAGAAAGATGAATTTCCTTCACATATTGGAGAACACTCTCCATGGAATCTTGCATAGCAACAAAAAGTTTGGAATGCCAAGTGTTAGTCCTTGTGTGTTCACCAAAGAATGTGGAAGGGATGTTCTCTAATGGTTGTCTAAAAGACTTCTTGGTAACAGTCTTTATCTTCAGCAAGGGCTCCACTTCATAAAATTTTGATTTGTGGATGGAGATGATCTTGTCAATCAGGGAAGGAAAGGATAAAATCTGGATAACATGAGTGGATTGTGCAGATACCCTAACACTTGTGAAAATCAATGCGGCTGAGTTGATTTTCTTCCCTTGTGTAATCCTATATAAACGTTGTGCTCTTTTTGGTCTAACAGAGGAATTATGCATTGAGGAAGACCAGTTTGTTAATGAAATCTCAAACAACAACTGGTAAAAGGGTGTGAGAGCACTAGGCTGAAGATCTCCACTTCTAGGCCATATAGCAATTGAATCACCAGTTATAATTTTAACAATTTTGTCTAAGTCCAAACTGGTCAAATCAAAATTTTTCTTAATCTTTTTCATACCTAGAACACCCTAACAACATTTTCATTGAAAAGAACCCAATGACCTCTAACATAAACTCTGTCATTGTGCACATCAGAGTTCGGTTCAACATCATCAAGGCCAAAATTGGCGTAAAACTCTTAAACAAGAGTTTGAATGTGTGCAGTCAAACCTGAGACAATGTTAAGCCATTTTTGTTCCTTCATCATGGCATGAAACTCATCAAAATCATTTAACCTAACATTTACCTCACTCATAATTGTCTTTTTGACAATGTGGCTCTTAAATCTTACCTCAGCAGTAGGCAAGACAAAATGAGCGATTTTACTAGTTGAAGTCTCTTCCATGATTGCCTTCCGTTTCTTCTTTGCAATCTCTGCTAGAGTCAGGGGCTTTGATGGAGCATCTTTCGTAGGAGTAGTCTTATGAGATTTGAGAGTGGCAATTGGAGTGTTATTTGAGGCGTTTTCGGACGCCGAAGGGGATTTTTCTGGTGAATTTTTAGGTGAGGCAGGGGCAGAATCCTCCGGTGAGCACACAGAGTCCCGGTGATCACTGGAAATAGGGGAAGAGACAGGTGAGAATGAGTGGCTGGTTTCTTCCTCGTAGCATTCCGTTGGAGGGGTAAAGTCAGACTCCGGTGGGGTTTGCTCTTTCGTTGCCTTTTTCTTGTGGCGACTGGATTCCTTCAAGGCTTGAAAACCCTTTTTGAATGATTCCTCCATGGCTTTCTCTTCGGGTTTTCAATTGTTTTCTTCCTAGAATCCATGAGAAAAATAATTGAAAAAATTTTTAGTGAAGTTTTTGAGAGAAAAATCGTGAGAGATGAAGAACAAACGGTGGCACAATAGGGTTTTAGAAACTGAAACCTGATGCGAAAAAGATTAGGGTAAACATTTATGACAAGTAGTGATTCTTAAGCCTTAAAGAGAGTTTTGCCAAAAATAGAACTTTATCCTAAGTGAGTGTACATAGGCAACCGTGTGAGCACACAACATCTCAAAAGAACATTAGAAAATTTCAAAAAGACTTGACTTTATTGAACAATTTTAAAAGCATAAAAACTTAAAATGATGAAATGCTTCACATAAATTTTTGAAGGTCAAGACAGTCAATTTGTGCAAAACATCCTAGTAGATCAAATTTTCAATCTTAAAAGGCACAATATCTTATAGGGAAGTTGTCAACATAATGCAATCAAAACAACACTTCTTTAATCACACATAAGAGAAAGTCACATAAGTTTGTCTAAGTGTGTAATAGTTTCTTCAAGGGGGTTAAAAGATACATTGGTCAATTAATATTTTGCAAGAGAAACTCCCCCTTACCTCATGCCCTACTATATTTTGCATTTTTCTTTTTCAGCATAGAAAATAAAGATTTTTCTTTTCATTTTGATCAAAGGGCAAATAACTCTAAAAAACATTAACCAAAATATAGCTTTTACACTTGCAAGAAGGTAGTTCTCTCAATGGTATAGATTTTCCAAGATATAGGGGTCTCTACAAATTAGAAAATTACTCAAAATAACTTTCACACTTCAGGCAAGGTAGCTCTTTCATAATGGTGGCAAGAATGGACAAAACAACTCATGATGAGATAAGGTCATGTTATAGAGAGAGTCTCGGTGGACACAACATACTTGAGTTAGCACACAGGTAAGAGAGAACAAGTGACAATTAGAGTGCTAGCACAGATTAAAGGACTCGACAAAAAAAAAAAAAAAAAAAAAAGTAGCATGTTCATGCTTTATTCATTAATAGAAATGAAAAACTACTCAAGTTGAAGTAGTGCAATGGACTTCCTCAAGAAAACAAAAGTGTCATAGTCAAGTGCTTTTGTAAATAAATTAGCCAATTAGGATTTTGTGTTCACATGAGAAAGTGCATTGATGTTCTCCTCAACTAACTCTCTAATGAAATGATGTCTTATATCAGTGTGCTTAGTTCTAGAATGCTGGACTGGATTCTTAGAGATGTTAATGGCACTCATGTTATCACAAAATATTGTCACACAATCTTGATCAACACCATAATCAAACAACATTTGTTTTAACCATAAGATTTGAGTGCAACAACTCTCTGCAACAATATACTTAGCCTCAGCAGTGGATAGGGAGACTGCATTTTGCTTCTTAATGTATCAGGTGACAAGGTTTTGTCGAAGTAGAAACATCCACTCGAAGTGCTCTTTTGATCATCCAAACTTCCTACCCAATCCGCATCACTATATCCAACCAAGCAATTCTTAGAATCAAATGAATACCAAAGACCAAAGTCACAAGTACCTAAAACATATTTCATGATTTTTTTACTGCATTCAGGTGCAACTCAGAAGGGTTAGCTTGAAACCTAGCACAAACATATACACTAAAACAAATATCAAGTCAGCTTGCAGTCAAGTAAAAGAGGTTTCCTATCATGCTTGGGTACATCTTATAGTCTATCTCTTTACCATGTTCATCTCTGGACAGCTTACGGGTAGCACTCATAGGGGTTTTAGCATGCTTTGCATTCTTTAGACAAAATCTTTTCAACATGTTTCTACCATACTTTGATTGGGAAACAAACATGCCATTTTTCATTTATTTAATTTGAAGACCAAGAAACATATTCAATTCCCCAACCATACTCATCTCAAACTCATTTTTCATTAAACTAATGAATTCAAGAGCATGTGAATGAGATGTAGAACCAAACACAATATCATCAACATAAATTTGTGCACACAAGATTTCATTGTTAGCACACTTGATAAAGAGAGTTTTGTTGGCGTTACTTTGTTTATAGTTATGCTCAAGAAGAAAAGGTGTCCACCTTTAATACTAGGCCCATGGGGCTTGTTTCAACCCATAAAGTGCTTCCATCAATCTAAACACATGATTCGGTTTGTGAGGGTCTTGAAAGTCGATTAGTTATTTTACATACACTTCTTCGGTGAGCATCCCATTCAAGAAAGCGCTTTTAACATCCATTTGAAACAATTTGATCTTGAGGCAGCAGGTAATAGCCAACAACAAGTGGATGGACTCAAGTCGTACAACCGGAGCAAAGGTTTCATCAAAATCGATTCCCTCCATTTGAGTATACCCTTGGGCAACAAGCATTGCTTTGTTCTTGACAATATTACCAAACTCATCAGTTTTTTTTTTTTTTTTTAAATCCATTTGGTACCTATTATGTTGATTCCTTCAAGTCTCGGCATAAGTGTCAACGCATCATTCCTTTCAAATTGTTCTAATTTTTCATGTATAGCCTCAATCCAATTTTCATTTTTCAATGCTTGCTTGACATTCTTCGCCTCTGCAAGAGACACATAATAAAGATGGTTAATTTCATTTTGTCTTCTTCTTCTTGTAACCATTACCTCATTTGAATCTCTAATCACGGTTGAAGGAGGATGAGCTTTTTGAACCCATGTTGGTGGATCTTTTCTTCTTTGGTTTCTCCTTTGAATACTCTCATTAGAAAGATCAACAACTAGCTCAATCTCTTCATTTTCCAATGATGAATTAGAAGATGAATCTTTATAAGAGTAGATCCAATTGCTACAACACTAGAAGAGTGTGGAAGCACATTTGAAAAGGACTTAGGTTCAGGTGATTCAGTTATGTTCACACTGTCTTGTGTGGGCACACAAGGAGCAGACATGTCTTGAATTTCACATTCTTGGGAAAATTTTGAAAAATACTTTGCATCATTAATCACAACATTAATGGACTCTAAAACTTTTTCAGGAGCATGTTATGGATCCTAAATGTTTGGCTATTGGAGGAATATCCAATAAAAACTCCTTCATTACTCCTAAAATCAAACTTATCTAAATTCTCTCTATTATTCAAAATATAGCATTTGCATCCCAAATACATGAAAGTAAGAGAGATTAGGTTTCTTACATTTTCATAGCTCATAGGGAGTTTGAAGAGTACCTTTTCTGAGATAAACTCTGTTAGAAATATGGAAGCTGTGTTGATAGCTTCAGTCTAAAGTCTTGTGAGAAGCTTTTTGACATTAAACATCACCCTAGCCATCTCTTGAAGCACTTTGTTTTTCCTCTCCACAACACCATTTTGTTGAGGTGTTTTTGGTGTTGAGAACTCATGGAATATGTCCTGCAATTCACAAAAATTAGTAAAATCAACGTTCTCAAATTCCTTACCATGACCATTCCTAATTCTCACAATCTTTGTAGCTTTGAAACTCTTCTCAACAAGTAATCTTTTAGCTAATTTTTGAAATGCATTAAAAGAATTAGATTTCTCACGCAAGAAGTCAACTCAAGTATACCTTGAAAAATCATCAACAGAAATAAACATATACATCTTACCTCCCAAACTCTCGGTTTGCATAGGACCTATTAAATCCATATGGAGTAATTTCAAAACATATGAGGTACTGAGATTAGATAAAACTTTATGAGATATACTGGTTTGCTTACCTTGTTGACATGGATCACATACATTACCTTTTGGAGGTTCGAGTTTTGGTAGTCTTTTAACCACTTCCTTTTTTAAAAGTCTTACCAAGTCTTTGAAATTCATGTGACCAAGTTTCTCATGCCACAAGTTTGTGGAATTTTTTTTTTGAATTGAAACATGACACACGGTTAGAAAGCAAGTAATAATTGTCATTTGACATTTTCCCCTCAAGTAAAAAAACACCTTTACCATTCAAAATTTGACACTTGTCCTTTAAGATATAACCACAAATTTTTTGTCACAAATTTGACTAATACTAATCAAATTAGCTTTCAAACCATCAACAAGCAAGACATCTTTCAAAACAGGAAAATCAGGAAGCATAATTGTCCCTTTACGAAGAATTTTACCTTTTTTTCCATCTCCATAAGTGACATGCCCTCTATCAACTGATTCAAGTCCAGTCATGAGAGATTTATTACCTATTATATGCCTTGAACAACCACTGTTTAGATACTAAAGATCATTTTGAAATGTAAGCAAAGAGGTATGAGACATAAAACAGTTCACATCTGCCTTAGGTTTCCAAATTCTTTTGGAAGAAAAACCATTATTAGCATTATGATTTACATTAGCAACAAAACTATGGTTTTTAAAAACTTTCTTCAAATAAGCAAGCAATAAACCTGAAGCATTTGGGTTTGATGTGACCTTTCTTGTAACAAAAATGGCACATAGGAATGAATTTTGATACCTTCATAGTTTGTCTTACAACAGTACCTTCAACAAGAGTTTCGGTGGCCTTCAAAAACATGTTTGCACTAGCTTTCGATTTCTAGCACCAAGGATTTTCCTTGACCAAAGATTTCATCACGCTTAAGAGAACCTGCATTCAACTTATCAATGATGGCCTTAGCCTCAGTTAGTTCAGTAGAAAGAACAATAATTTTTTTAGATAAGGCTTTCTTTTGTTTCTCAATTCCAAGAGATTGCAACTTTTCACACCTTTTAGCCATTGGTCATACATTTTATCATATGCCTCTTGTTGCTCAGCATAAATGTCAATAGTGTTATCCGAAATCTCACTCTTAGCATCTTCTTGGTTCACGGTAAAGTCTAGAACATTCTCATTATCACCCGATTCATCATCATCACTCTCATCATGCTCACTCTCACTCAAAGTGGTAGCCATGACCTTACTTTTCTTCCTTTTTAGTGTGTTAGCACACTCAAATTATATGTGCCAAAAGCCCTCACATTCAAAACACTTGTTACCTTTATTTTTTTTTCTTTATCTATTGAAAATCTCTTTTTAAAGGTATCAGGGGTTTGATGGTCATAAGACTTTCTCATAAAAGGTTTTCGGCCACAACCACTATCATAAGGCTTTTTCATGTTTTTCTTTGTAAGTAAATCACAATTTTTCATCATCCAATGAGCTGAAATCACAATCATCAAAAGGATCAGAATCAACCTCATGTTTGAGAGCCAAACCTTTGCTTGGTTTCTATTTATCCCAACGTTTCAGATTCAATTCATAGGTTTGGAGAGAGCCAATGAGTTCATCAATGTCCATGGCATCCACATCTCGATATTTTTCAATGGTGGTGACCTTTGACATAAACCTCCTATGTAGATAGCAAAGAACTTTCTTGACAAGCTCAACATTAATAAATATTCTTCTCAAAGCAAAACATTCGTTAGAAATATCACAAACTCTATTACAAATGTTAGTTATAGTCTCATTATCAACCATGTTCAGATTTTCAAAATTAGTGACAAGTCTTCTAAGCCTATTTCTTTTAACGACACTTGTTCCTTCATTCTTGACTTGAAACTTATCCCAAACATCCTTAGCAAGTCACAATTAGCTATGACTTTCATTTGGTTCACATTAACAACATTGAAAAAAGTATGAATGACTTTAGAGTTATAATTTGTAAGACTTAACTCATCAGCAGTCCAACTAGTCACCGGTTTTGGTCCAGACGCTTCATTTTCAATAGTAGCCGGGTTTGTTCAACCATTCACAACTGTGGACCAGACTCTTTCATCTATAGACTTAAGAAAAACACGCATCCTAGGTCTCCATGTGTAATAGTTATGTCATTCTAACAGCGGTGGTCTATGAGCATACCCTTTTTTTTTGTAAAGAAACTCATGACGAACAACAATAAGGTAGATGTTAACACAGCAAACAGTATTGCAAACCTAGACATGCAGCAGATCTAAAAAATAAAACGCAACACATAACATATTTTTTCTAAACACAAGACCACTCAGATGCAAAGAAAATCAACCAAAATATGCAAGGATCAACTGAAGCAACTTATCAGGACATGCTTTGATACCACTTGTTAGATAATAAGTTGTTGGTTAACTCACTTTAGCGTATATTTACCCATTTTAAGTGCAACGGAAGTTTTACCAAGTTGATTAAGACATTTCCAATTTAACTAGATCAAACACAAGGGCGGAAAATAAAGGACACAACCATATACATCGTTCGGCTAAAATCCACTTTTAGCTTACATCTATAGACCTTGTCCAGATCGAAGCAGTCTACTAAGTTAAAAACACATTACAAGATAATGTTCAAAGTTGATCTAAGATACAGTAAAAAAAACTCCCTGTTCAACTTTATACTTAGTACCACACTTTAAGTCTTTAACGTGTAGCAACTCCTTGGACCTTTTTCACGTCGGGAACACACCCGAGAATAGCTTGTGAACCACCAAGCTTCAAGCACTGAAGCCACGCATTAGAATTAGCAAAGGAACCACGTTCCAAGAGCCATCAAGTCAATGAATGATGTGGGGAGGTTTTTGCATACAATGGAAATGAACCTATAAACCTTAAGAGAAAGAATACTTTAAGAAAATTCAGAGTACAATGAAATAAAAGATCAAAAGGTTAGAATCAAAGATGCAAGATGAGAAGATATATAGTGTAAGGTTTCTTGCTCAACACATATGTGCCAAATCAGCCAACAAGGGGCTTACCCATGCTTGTCCAAATAAGGAAAGTATTCCTTATTTTGGTTTGGACCACAAAACAAATTGGGAAAAATAACTTTATTCTCTAGGACCACTTAAGGATGTTATGACACATGTAACAGGTCCTAAAAAGTTATAGACAAAGATAAATAATATCTTTTTCACTTTATCAGACATGCAACTCGTGTTGGGTTGCAATTGTCTAAAGTGAGAGTGTAAGCACAAACTATTGTGCACACATACACAAAACGACCCAAGCCAAGACACAAGTCTGGCAACCAGTGTACACGTAGAACTGATGTGCACACACACGACAAAGGAAACAAGCCAAATACTAGTGTGTATACATAACTGTTGTGCACACATAACTCATAAGTTTGACAAAATATGAATATTCCACAAAAACAATCGATCTAAGTCTCGTTAATTAGAAATTAAGGAGTTAATTAATTAGGGAAATTAAATTAATTAAGCTTTAAAATTTGAATTTAATTGTGCTTCCTTGATTGATTAACATGAGGATCAATCGAGTAGCTTTTGTTTCCAGAGTTAAGCTGAGGTGCATAGGCTGCATAGAGAGTAGTATAATAATTTAAACTGAGAAAATCAAATGATCCTTTAAGCATTTTGGATTCCTCTTCAGAGAATTTTAGCAATCTGTTTCCAACAAAAGAATCCATGCTATGAGGATAGTCTTCATTTGTTATTGGGTCCATAAACTTGAATGTAGGTTAGTTCATGCACAAGATTAGCCAAAATAGAAAATATACAGACACAAGAAAAAATTTTAAGGTGGGGATGTTCGAATTTCTAAACCTAAGTTTTTGTTTATTAGTGTGGACAAATACTAAAAAGACAAACGTTTACTTTTATTATTAATTTTTTTTGTAACCTGGGTTGTCCGGGCTAACTTACATGCGTCTCAACTAATTCTCCAAGACCCTAGAACTATCGACTGGTAAAAGCTTCAATGACCACCCCTATTAGCAGTCGAGATAAATCGAATTTCAGACCTCTTAAATAATATATCCAAGACATTCATATATAAAATAAATCGACTAAACATAAGTTTATAAATAAAGATATAATTCTAGTGATAAGTTGACACTTACAAAACAATTCTAGTGATTATTGAGTGGGATTAAATTTTTCTATCTCCATTTTTTCTTTCTTTCTTTATTATTATTATTATTATTTTCCATTTGTTTTTTTTTTTTTTTGGAAAAGCAGAGTTCTGAAAGTTTATCAGCGGAGCTTGTACAGTAGAAATTCCTTTAAATTTCGTAAAATTAATCATTCTTTTGTTATGCACATTTGACCAAACTAAAATATTACTTTTGATTTGAAACTCATTATCAATCATTAATTTCTTACTATTCATATATAATGAGTTGGAGAAAATTAATATCAGAGGATGAACAATATTGTTTATAATAATACTTTTATAAAAAGTTAGTGCTGATTCTTTTGTTAGTTGTATAATGTGTCACTGCATACTCAATTGAGGGTTTTTTTTGTGTGTGTTTATTCATGGTCCTTTGTTATGTTAACCTCTTTTCACCACAATCGTTCATGGACTATTATGTTGATTCTGTGATGATTTTATTTTATGCAGGCGCTTCATGAAGCTTTAATGAGACAAGAAGAATTGCTTGCTTACATAGACAGTCAAGAAGTTCAGGGTAGGTTGATTGATAGACCATTCTCTTATAATTATAAGGAAGAAAATAAGTTCTATGTTTAATTCATAGTTTGTGGTTCTGATCTTTCCCATCTGTATATCAGAAGAAGAAGTTTTGCTGGTAAGATGGTTTGTCGGCGGAGGAGGCCTACACAGATTGCTCGGCCGTATCTCAATCACGAGATATATATACTGAACCAACCATGTCGATCAGCCAAACGTATACTACTCTCAACAGTGTAATCCCAAACTTATGTTAAGCGAAATTAATGTTTCGAAACTATGCTTTGTGTTGTTTATTCCTTTTTTAACTCGTTCAACTTGTTGTGACACTCGAAATGAGCACATTTAATATCATGAGCTTTCGTATATAAGTAGCTTTTGTGTATGTGTTTCATACTGAGAAAATTAACTTCGTTAGACTGCTAATTGCGATTAAAATTTAAACATTAACCATTGCCTTCTCTGAGCTAATAATATTAACCTCAGTGGCTGGCTTTTAAAAATTTTTAACTCGGGAACTTTAAGTCTGAGCTTATTATATTGGCAATAACCAATCGGTGAGCTCTCGATTCCTCCATCAGTGGATGAAGTAGTTGAAACTTGAAAGTTTTTGTTTTACAAGGTTTGGATATAGATCTGTTGACCAGATGATTCAAATCTCTTGATTTTCCGTTTGGTTCTCGAGAAAAATTTGGATTTTCTTGGCGAACAAACGGATTCGTAATTTTTGAATCATATGTTTTTTATTGTTGTGAAATTGAGAATTTCGTTTGTGTTTTTGTGTGATTAGGCGTTTTTCTGTGGAAGTTTTTGGATTTTTGAAGATGAACAAACGAATGGATTTGTAATTTTTGAATCATATGTTCTTTATTGTTGTGAAATTGAGAAATTCGTTTGTGTTTTCGCGTGATTAGGCGTTTTTCTGTGGAAGTTTTCGGATTTTTGAAGATGAACAAACGAACGGATTTGTAATTTTTGAATCATATGTTCTTTATTGTTTTGAAATTGAGAATTTAGTTTGTGTTTTTGTGTGATTAGGCGTTTTTCTGTGGAAGTTTTCGGATTTTTGAGAATGAATCAATTGTATCATCGGAAGAACGCCTTCGGCGCGCGTGAGGAGACGGGCTGTCTGTCGTTTGTCCGAAGCCACGACGAGTTGGGATTTTGGCGAACAATTGTACTAGGCCCTTGAGATGGCAATTGAGGTAAATTTTTCTTTCGCTCTCTCTTTCCTTCTAAACTTTGTTTTTATTTATTTAGAAGTTTCAGTTTTAATGGAATCGTCAATTCATTACAGTCATCCAGTTGGGGTGTCTGATTCAAAAGCCGGGGCAGGGCTTCTAGACATCATTCTCATGAAGGTAAGCTTAATTAATTGTTAAGGTTTTATTATGTGAAATGATTAGTTTTTCATTTGTGATGTATGACTAAGTCTGCAAAGGGTGGTGCTTTTTATTGAATATAAATATTTTCTGTTTTTATTTGATTGTTTTAAATGCAGGTAATTGGTGAGGCCGATTTTCAGCGCAATAGGGATTTGGAGAAAGTAATTTTCTTTTTTATGTGTATATTTTTCTTTGTAATAAACTTCGTTTCAATTTATTTGTGCTGGATTTTGAAATTTTGTTTGTATGTTGGAAGTTTTTGGTTGATTCTGGTCTGTATGAGAGTGAAGAAGATGCAAAGAAAAAAGAAGTAATTTGGCCCTTGATCGGGTAACTTACCAGTTTATTTGAGTTGTTTTGTTGTTGGCCCACTTATGCTCAAAAGACAAAACTCAACTTGGAGATTTTATCCGACTGGATAGGTTTAATTTAATAAACTTTCATGTGATGCTGCTTCAGGAATTCGTATGATGAATGAATCATGGGCTTGGGACATAACCCATGCCTTATTCTTTATAGAGAGAACAACACTGTTAAACTTGCAAACAGATAATCAAAACTAAAGGTTTTTTTCGGTATAGGAATTTGTATATAGTGGGGGAGCGGGGGTGGAGAGTGACGGTTTTGTTGTAAGTTTTTTGAACTGATGGATGTGAACAACTTGATTGCTTTTGTAGATTGTTGGTTTGGTGGGTGGAAGTGCAGACGGGAAGGGGAGGGAAGGTAGCATTCCACCATCTTAGGCAGTCCAGGGTTTTTTGAGTGGATTTTTATTTTTATTTTTTTAATAAGGTGTAATTTTATAGTTTATTTTTAATTTGGATCTTTAACTTGGTATTCCATCTTAGAGATTCTTCTTCTTTAGCTCCCGCGGATATATGGGGTTTAATATATGACATGCTTTTTATATGCAGTTCTATCAGCGGTGTCAGGGTTGTAGGTTACAGAAGCTAAATTAACTGATGGTAATCCGATTTTCTTTTTCCCTCTCTCTCACATCCGGATATATTCCTTTTGATACTTTAATGCTCCTCTGGGGCATTTTTTCTATTTTTTAACTCCTTTTGGGTAAAAAAAAAAAAAAATTTGACATATACAGTCCAGGCAAGGGCTAAATTTGTTTAATTTTATCCGTAGTGGATTTTTGGTTAGAAGTTGAGGTTTTGGAACAAGAACATTAGTCTACCTTGCATTAGAATAATGGCTGGTAATTGATGTTACAAATTTAAGCCAAAAATTTAAGTTAGAATTGCTTGACCTTCTATTTTATTTTTTCAAGAATTGCAATGTTTATGTCATGCCCGGGAAGTTGCTATCCCTACCACCTATCTTTTTCGATGATGTATAAAGTGTTGATACTTCTGAAACCTTAACCTTTTCTCTTTTTGTCGTTTGTGATTAAATTAGTGTCATGCACAACTTTTTTTTTTCCTTTTTAATGATTTTACATCATTAATTAAATTAATCTACAATTTATGAATTTCACTATTTGCATGTATTTCTCTCGATATCATCTAATAGGATATTATGTGGCTTGCCATTTCCATTTAGGTTTATCCTTATTGCAACGGTGATGGATTGTGATAATTTGCTGCTATTAGTGATGCTAATGGTCAGGTTGTATGTGGTCTTAAACTCTGAACTAATGAGTCAGTAATCGATCAATTTGCAGAGTAAGTATGGCAGAAATAAGCCAGGGTATACTTATAGATATTTTGGACGAGGAATGGATGAGAGACTCTCTTCCTGATGATGGTAATATCTTTGGACCAAATGAAAAGAAAAAGAATCTGCTCATGTCTCATTTGTTCATATTCTACTTTTATTAATGCAGAGATCGGCCTGATGATGCTGAGGACTCAAGTATGTCCATCATCACCATGGTGAGGTATAATTGGAAAGAAAAAATATCATATATTGTTTTAATATTTAGTTTATTTTGTGTATTCATAACTTCATGGTGTATCTGCTTGAATTTATGGGACTCTTCTAATACTTCGTTTGGTCAAACTGCTAACTTTTCTCTTGCTTTGCGACATTTAGATTGTGTTATTTGTGTTAGACTTTTTACATTATGATCCTACACTTTTAATATAATTTCATTAAGGTCTTACACTTTTATGCTGATGTGGATTTTAATGTAAAAGTGTAAAAGTCGTATCTTCTCTTGAGTAGTTGTCTTTGATGGAAAGACAACTGCATATAAAGGAGACTTTCCAGGTCCCCATTAGACGCAATTTTTTATATTGATTCCCAAAAACCATCACCCAAAATTGCAGTCAATGGAAGATCCTGTAATTTATAAAGGAGCAAGAAGATCAAAGAACAATTGCTATGGCTGGAGGTTTGTCATTTATTTCTGCATATATTCCATGAAGATTTTATACTGAAATTGATTGTATTGTAAATGAATATTAGAGTATGAATGTGTTTTAACATTTGGTATCAGAGCTTTACATGAATCTCTGCCTAGCATGAAGTTGTTTGTTGCAAATCTGAAAAATATTGCATAAAATTAGGATTTTTTCCATTAAAACCCGTACTGTAAATCAAGCATAACTTTTATTATAAATAGAATTTGTTTTCGATTTTGATGTCATTGGAATCCTTGTTGAAAAAAGCTTTCCAACGGTATATTATTTGTCAAAAACGGAGTTCTGGATGCAAAGTTATGTTAGTTTAAAGTTTTGGTTAGTAGTTATTGTTTGGGTGTTTTCGGAAGCCATTTATGGCATCGATTTAGGACGAAATTGTCATTTGGGATGTCACTGATATATGTTATATGTCCACATTTGAGTTTCCCATCAAAAACGCCGGAAAAATGGCCGGAAACGGGCTGTTGAAATCTGGAAAAAATTGGGTAAAAGTTGCAAAAAAGCGGGTCGAAGCAATCCGAAGTCAAGAAGCCGCCCAATAGGAAAAAGCGGGTCAAAGCTGACCACGTCCAAAGTCAAAGTCGGGTCAAAGCGACCGGTCGAACCGACCCAAAAGCCCGTTATCCAACCCGGAACCGGTCCGCGGTTCGAGCCGGTCAATGAAGCCGATCAGCGGGTCAACCGAATCTGAAGCCAAGGTCCGAGTCCGGCCAATCGGTCAATGGTCAAGCGGTCAAGCGAACGGGTCAAATGGGTCAACCCGGAAGGCCAGGTCCAGCGGTCGAGTGGTCAACGAATCGGTCCAATGGGTCAAACGGGTCAAACGACCCGGTCAAATGGGTCAACCCGACCCTGTTCAAGACCCGGTGCATGAAGAACTTGTGTTTGCGCGCGTGAGGGTGTGTGTTTGAGCGCGTGCGGGCGCGTGAGAGACCGTGGTGGCGCGTGAGGGCGCGTGAGCGTGTGTGTTGCCTTCTGGTGGCGCGTGGGAGCGCGTCCTTTGGTCACGGTGGCGCGTGGAAGTCGATGACAGCTTGTATGATGGTTTTTTATGTTATATATTACTTTGTTATGCATAAATAATGTATTATTCTTGTATTGATTTGTGTTACATTATACAATTCATGTTATAAATTATTTGATGTTTTATGATCGTATATATTTTTGATTAATTTAGAGTAGCCGCAGCATCTAAATTATGATAATATATGCATTAAGAAATATTAGTTGTGATCATATTAAGGTTAATAACATTGTTTGTAGTTAATCATATTAGTATAATCATTTTACCCATAGGGAATGTTATATTTTTATGATTAATTAGGGATGAAATAGAAATTATTCTTATTTCTTAATTAGCCCACAGGTATTATGTAATATTAATAATTTTTAGTTTCATCATTAAAGGATAATGAATCATAATATGTAATGTCTTTACCCACAGGGAGATTTTATGATATGTCGATTCATTTATGATTTATTATTTGTTTTACATTGGTAAACTTATAATTGTTATTGATGGTTTGTGCCTCATAATTTATTTAGTAAGCATGTCTATTGAATTACTTACAGTTGATCAAACTTTGATGATGGTTGAGGATAAGGTTCCTAATTTAAATGGTGATAACTACAAATCCTGGAGAGAGGTTGTCCTCCTTCATTTAGGGTGCATAGATCTTGACTATGCTCTTCGTAAGGAAGAGCCACCAACACCTACAGATACTAGCTCTAAAGCTGAGATTGCTTTGTATGAACGATGGGAGCGATCCAACCGTTTAAGCATGATGTTTATCAAATCTCACATTACAACTAGTATCCGTGGGTCGATACCGGAGTGTGAAAATGTCAAGGATCTTATGGAGGCAATTCATGCACGCTTTGAAACATCGACAAGGCATTAGGAAGCATCCTAATGAGTAGATTAACATCTATGAAGTTGACTGGTATTAAAGGAGTCCGTGAGCATATTATGAAAATGAGGGACATAGCGGCTCAGTTGAAATCCCTTCAGATGGTGATAAATGATGACTTCCTGGTGCATTATGTCTTGAACTCTCTCGTCCTCATTATACTCCTTTCAAGATATCTTATAACACACAGAAGGATAAATGGTCAATCAATGAGCTTTTGACCATGTGTGTTCAGGAGGAGGAGAGACTGCTTCAGGAAGTGAATGAAACTGCACATCTGGTGACAGGAAATGTCAAGTACACTTCAAACAAGAATAAGAAGTGGAAGGGAAAAAGCAAGCTGCATGAGGTTATGAGCAAAGGTAATAAGGACAATATCAAGTGTTTCTTCTGTAAAAAGACGGGACACATGAAGAAAGATTGTCCTAAGAGGAAGGCCTGGCTTGACAAGAAAGGTAACCTCTCATCTCTTGTGTGTTATGAATCTAATATGATTTGTGTTTCACATAATGATTGGTGGATTGATTCTGGTTCTACAATCCATGTTTCTAATACCATACAGGGTTTTCTGGATCAAAGGAAGCCATTAGGAAGTGAATGCAGCATCTATTCAGGAAACATGATGCCTTCACGTGTTGAAGCTGTTGGAACTTTTAGACTTATTTTAAGTACTAATTATGTTTTGGATTTGGAACGAACCATTTATATTCCTAATTTTTCTAGGAATTTAATTTCAGTTTCTAAACTTGTACCATGTGGATACTCTTTCAACTTTTATGATAGTTCTTTTAATTTAATTAAGAACTCATCTATTGTTGGAAATGGTACTTTGGTTGATGGTTTGTTTAAAATTCATTTAAGTGATACTGTTCTTTATAGTCTTATGACTTCACATGCTAACACTGGTATGAAACGTACTATTATGTATGAAAACTCTTCCTTTTTGTGGCATAGGAGATTAGGACACATCTCCATTGATAGGATTAAAAGGTTGGTAAATGCTGGAGTTCTTGAAACTCTTGACTTTACTGACTTTGATACTTGTGTAGACTGCATTAAGGGAAAGCAGACTAACAAATCCAAGAAGGGTGCCAGGAAGAGTTCTAAACTTTTAGAAATCATACACACATATATTTGTTGCCCTGACATGAGCTCTAGTGGTCAGAAATATTTCATCACCTTTATTGATGATTACTCACGATATATTTATCTCTATATGCTTTATCACAAGGATGAAGCGTTGGATGCTTTCAAAATATATAAAGCAGAAGTAGAGAAACAACGTGGAAAACAAATTAAGATCGTGAGATCTGATAGAGGTGGTGAATATTATGGTAGATACACTGGTATAAGACAAGCACTTGGTCCATTTGCTAAATTTCTTCAAGAGCAAGGTATTGTGGCTCAGTACACCTTGCCTGGCACACCATCTCAGAATGGTGTAGCAGAACGGAGAAATAAAACATTAATGGATATGGTACGGAGTATGCTAAGTAACTCCAAACTTCCTCATTCTTTGTGGATTGAAGCTCTAAAAACTGCAGCGTATATATTAAACCGAGTTCCAACTAAGGCGGTTCCCAAAACGCCATTCGAATTATGGAAATGTTGGAAACCAAGTTTAAGTCATTTACGCATCTGGGGTTGCCCAGTTGAGGTTAAAGTTTATAATCCACAAGAACGGAAGTTAGATCCTAGGACTATTAGTGCATATTTTATTGGATATGCAGAAAAATCCAAGGGATATAAGTTTTATTGTCCTAACCATTCCAGTAGAATTGTTGAATTAAGAAATGCCAAATTTCTTGAAAATGATGTGGTCAGTGGGAGTGATCAAATCAGAGACTCAGTCTCTGAGAAAATTGATGTTTCAGACAATGCTCCTACATCAAGTAAAAGATTGGTTGTTCATCCAAACAGGGTGAATAATGAGGAACCACTCAATCAAAATCCACATTCTGATGCGATTGTTTTAGAAGATCATTTTGAACAACCTCCAATACAAGTGGAACAATCAGTTGTGCAACAGTCTCAAGAGACTGTTGATACAACATTAAGGAAACTACTAGAACAAAGAAATCAGCAATTCCTTCTGATTATGAAGTGTATATGCAAGAGTCTAACTATGACATAGGTATTGAGGATGATCCAGACACGTTTTTACAAGCTCTGAATAGTAGTAAATCTGAGTTGTGGTATAATGCCATGATTGAAGAGATGAATTATATGGCGGATAATACAGTTTGGGACTTTGTTGACTTGCCTATTGGAAAGAAACCTATTGGTTGTAAATGGGTATTTAAAACCAAAAAGGATTCATTAGGCAACATTGAGAGATACAAGGCTAGACTTGTTGCCAAGGGGTTCACGCAAAAGGAAGGAATAGATTACAAAGAAACATTTTCTCCAGTTTCTAAAAAAGATTCCTTTCGTATCATAATGGCATTAGTTGCCCATTTCAATTTAGATTTACATCAAATGGATGTTAAAACAACTTTTCTCAATATAGATTTGGAGGAAGAGGTTTATATGAAACAGCCTGATGGGTTCATTTCAAGTGATGGTGAGCATTTGTTTTGCAAGCTTAAGAAGTCCATTTATGGACTTAAACAAGCCTCCCGACAATGGTATTTAAGATTTCACACTGTTATCTCTTCATTTGGTTTTGTAGAGAATGTCATGGATCAGTGTATATACCACAAGGTCAGTGGGAGTAAAATCATCTTTCTTGTGTTATATGTAGATGATATTCTCCTTGCAACCAATGATTTGGGTTTGCTACATGAGGTGAAACAATTTCTCTCTCAACATTTTAGTATGAAGGATATGGGTGAGGCATCTTATGTCATTGGCATTAAGATTCATAGGGATAGGTCTCGACATGTTTTGGGACTATCTCAGGAAGCCTATATTAATAAAATTCTTGAGAGATTTAGGATGAAAGATTGTTCACCCAGTGTTGCACCCATTGTTAAGGGTGACAGGTTCAATCTGAACCAATGTCCTATACTTGAGATTGAAAAGGAACAAATGAAAACTATTCCTTATGCTTCAGTTGTTGGAAGCCTAATGTATGCTTAAGTCTGTACTAGACGACATCGCTTTGCTTGGCATGTTAGGAAGATATCAAAGTAATCGAGGTTTGGATCATTGGAGAGCTGCAAAGAAGGTCATGAGGTATCTTCAAGGAACTAAAGGTTTCATGCTTACTTATAAACGTTCCGACATTTTAGAAGTCGTCGGATATTCAGACTCAGACTTCACTGGATGCGTTGATTCTCAAAAATCAACATCCAGATATGTTTTTATGCTCGACGGAGGTGCTATATCTTGGAGAAGTGCCAAACAATCTTTAGTTGCCACTTCTACCATGGAAGCTGAGTTTGTTTCCTGTTTTGAGGCAACTACACAGGGTATTTGGTTGAGAAGTTTCATTTCTGGGCTTGGAGTTGTTGAGTCTATCTCTAGGCCAATAAAGTTATATTGTGACAATTATTCTTGTATTCTTTGCTAAGAATAGTAAGAGTGGAAGTCGAAGTAAACACATCGACATTAAGTACTTAGCAATAAGGGAGCACGTTAAAGCCAAATAAGTGCTCATTGAACACATACATACTGAGTAGATGATTGCTGATCCTCTAACGAAAGGCATGCCACCAAAGACGTTCAAGGATCATGTTGTTCAAATAAGACTATGTCCCGCTTTGTCACTATGAGAGGTAATACTTTCATTGTCTGAAACTTTGTAATTTAGTTTGTTTTCTCTTTTAAGTTGTATACATTTTGGTTGGAGACAAATAAACATTTAGAGGACCTGGAACAAACATTTGAGGTTTGTTCATAAAGTGATATTCCACATTTAAGCGTTTATTTAGAAAGAGAAAAATTGCATTGTAATACATGGAAGGTAATACTTGTTTCAAAGGGACTTACCGCTATGATTCATGTACGTTTTCCTCTTTCTAATTGAACATACCGCATATACATCTCTTGTGTTTTGGATTATATTAGAGTTTGGACCAAGTGGTAGAATGTTAGACTTTTTACATTATGGTCCTACACTTTTAATATAATTTCATTAAGGTCCTACACTTTTATGCTGATGTGGACTGATGTGGATTTTAATGTAAAAGTGTAAAAGTCGTATCTCTTCTCTTGAGCAGTTGTCTTTGATGGAAAGACAACTGCATATAAAGGAGACTTTACAGGTCCCCATTAGACGCAATTTTTTATATTGATTCCCAAAAACCATCACCCAAAATTGCAGTCAATGAAAGATCCTGTAATTTATAAAGGAGCAAGAAGATCAAAGAACAATTGCTATGGTTGGAGGTTTGTCATTTACTTCCGCATATATTCCATGAAGATTTTATACTGAAATTGATTGTATTGTAAATGAATATTGGAGTATGAATGTGTTTTAACAATTTGTGTTATCATAAGTACATTAATGCTTAATATTATTTTTTTAATTCCATTTTCTGTAGAGAAGGAATTCTGCAACTTTATACATTTCCGTGTTATATGTTGTGATGCACCTTTATTAAAGACAGTTTAAGAAGCTTCAACTCAAACACTACGGTCGTATGATTACGAAGAGGCGGCAAACAACAACACCAAGCAGACGATGAGATACAAATGATGAAAGCAAAATGAAAAAAAATCCTAATTAAATAATAATATTAACCCTAAATAAATAATAACCAAATTTTCAAGCAAAAATTCTAAACACTTGGTAACATTAATTTGTCCAGTTCAAAAATAATACAAATTATATTATTTACTTGCATTAAATTGGTATACATGGAAATGTAATATTTATTTTAAATTATTATTCTTAGTCTTACTTTCTTTATTGTGGAACTAAAAAAAATTATAATTTAATATTACTTATTTGGATTAAATAGGTATACATGGACATGTTGAACTCTCTTTCCACCTTTGGGTTAGGGTTTTGACCTAACTTTGATTACAATGGTTTAATCTATAATAGATGTTGTTTTTAAGTTCTATTGCTTGGATTTTGTATTTATTATTGTTCTTAATGTAATTGAATGTTATCTTTGGTTCAATTATATGTTGAGCATAATGAGACTAAGAAATGATTCATGTGTTAGCCTCTTAGAGTAAATACCATAGATTGATGAATGCTAGAGATAGGTTCAGAGATCTATGAAATCATTTTAGGATTCCATTGGGCTTAATAGACTTAAAACTGTTAATCTTCATTTTGTTGGGTGCAAAAGCTTAATAGGGATAAGTAGGAGAATATAGCCTGAGAAGGGATATTCTGTAGATTAGAGTTTCTGATTTATAATTCTTGCATGTGAGTTTAAAGACAACATCAACTGTAGATTAAATTAGAGTAACCTAATGAAGTTGAAACCGTTAGTCTTTGTCTTGAATTGATGTTTTCGTAATTAGTTGATATTTTCTTAATTAGTTAGATTTTAATTTATGTTATTGATTTTGTGTTAATTTGTGTTTTTGTCTCCCGCAAATCCAACAATCTTTGTGTTCTTCAACTAGTTATGAATCTAGGAAAATTAGTACTTAACACACAATTCATGTGGGAACGATACTCTTTTCATCATTTTATTATTTTTTGCGACCAGTGCACATGTTTATGAAATCACTTTTCAAGGTTTTGGTACTATTTATATCAAATTATAATTCGTAATTACTTTATTAACTGAACATTAAATTAAATATACTATAATAAATATTTTTTAATTTATTATTTTACTCAAACTTATGCAACATAGATTAATGAGTTGGATTTGATGTTATATGTGACTTTATGTAATTGTTGATTGATATTATTTGCTATTAATGATATATATTAGTAATATTATTAATTATTATTTGTTATAAATATTGTCTTATGTGAATCTAAAAGGACTTATACGTTGTATATCATTCTTTATTTTGTCATGTAGAAAGTTTGTTGGACATGTGACATCATATAATTGTGCCATCCAAAAGTCTAACTAAAACCTTGATTATTGTCATCATCATATAATCAAGTCATCCAAAATTAATTCTTTTATTTTTACATGGAAATATTATTGGATATGTGATATCACGTAATCGAGGCATTTAGACCCATAATATCATGTAATTGGGATAGTCTAATTAAGTTAGGCATCCAAAGGTCTAATCAAAACTTTTACGAATTCTACGAACCGTCAACCCTTGACCTTTCTTCATATTCTACGAATCGTCGAACCCTTCACCTTTAGATTAATCTCGATACGTTTCCATTTCATTTCATCCTCTTCATCTTCTTCTCTCTTCATTTCTTAGTTACACGACCGATCTATCTAATTTGATTCAACATCACTCAGTACCACCGCCACTTACCAACGAACAACTGTCTCTCCATCACTCAAAAAACAGAACAATTTTACGCTTTTAGTCTCCAAAACTTCATTTTTTCTTTGTTCGCAAGCATTGGAAACATCCAACGGAGCATCATCCAAGCAAACACACAGTAGAGTTTTTCTTTTTAATGGAAATGGGGTAGGGGTTGACTTGGTTTGTTCAAAATTTGAGTATTTATTTTCTTTTTTGTTTTTTTGATGATGGTAAATGCTTTGTTGATTGTTCTGTGAATTGGGTTGTCGTATGATCGATTAATTAATGTTGATATAGATCTTAGATTTTAGATGGGATTGGCTTGATTTTGTTGAAAATCTGAAAAAATTCAATACTGAAATTGTATCTTACCTGTAAGCATGTAATGGGTTTGTTTTGTTTACTGTTTGCTCATTGTTCTGTAACTTGGGTTTATTGAATGATTAACTGAATTAGGTTGCCATGGTTGTTTTAAGATGGGTTTGAGATGGGGTTGACCTTGGTTTGATCGGAAACTAAGAAAGTTTGATACCTTTGCTGCATCTTAGAAGAAACTAAAAGAACATGTTAAGTAGATCCAAAATCATTTATGTTTTCTAATGTATAGAGTTGCCTTGGGAGATAGTTGGATCTCTCCAGAGGATTTTGTGGTAAGTTTGTTTGATTTTTTGATTAATTTAAATTCGTATTAACTTTCAATCTGGACAGAAATTTAACTGAAATATGCAGCATTCTTGGGGTCCTCTGCTTAAGAAATGCAGGAAATGTAAAATGCCCCTCGAAGTATAGCAGAACAATTTTGAAGGGCATAAATAATTAAGTATTTTGGAACATGGCGAGTGCCAAAACTACTAGATTGTGTTCTCTAACATCAGTGAGAATTTAGCTCACATCTTCAGTGCAATTTTTTTTGTTTACTTTTGCAAGTTTAGATTATTGTCAATTTTTTATGGTAACTTAAATTTCTGGTTCCACTTTACCTTCTTCCCCTTTATTTATTTATTTTTTTTGTGGTTTGCAGAGGAGATTTTGCTAAATAAATTTGATGCTGTGACATATAGAGTTCTGGCATACTTTCTTCTGAGTTTAGTCAGGATATACTCCAAAAACATTGAATATCTGTTTGATGCTTGCAATGATGTATTGATTAAGATTAATGACTTTGTGGTTGGTGAAAAAAGTAAGTCACGGAAGGGAAAACTGAGTTTACCGTATTATGCTATTACTGTACCAGACAGGTTTGAACTTGATGCTTTTGATCTGGAGATTCTTGCAATAAGAAGGTACTTTATCAGAAAAAATTGCAATAAGAAGGTACTCAAGATACCTGAGTTACTTGAAATCTGCTACTACTCTTGATGGAGATGGTGATCTTGATAGCTTGATGACCGGCGAAATTAAAAAGAAGCTCAAGACTATTCCTGAAAATGTGAGTATGTGATGTAAGTCGTCTACCTCTTTTCAAATAGAAAATCGAAGTGAATGGTTTGATATTTTACTCAAGATTTTGTTTATACTTTTGACTGATGAGGAGGGCAATTGGATTACGTATTCACACAACTTCAAGGTGATTTTATGAGACCCAGGATTAATGAGGTACATTAGAAATTTCAAAAAAAAAAACTTAGTATGATTCCTTTGCCACCACTCAAATGTGTTTGAAAGCTCAACTATAACTCCTTTCATTTGGTTTAATATTGAAGTCAAAACATTCCATACTATCTTCTCACATATAAATGCATGGTTGCCAAACACATCCTTATCATTTTGGGTGCATTTGTGATATGAGTTTTTGTTTTATTTTCATAAGATGATTCTAATTTTTAAATTAATCATCTTTTATCTTACAGGTGGATGAGCTACTTCAAAAAGGGGTGAATGTCACCATATGCAATGGACAAGTAAGCCATTTTTATATTTATAATCAAGAGTCATTTTCAGCAGAAACATAAAACCTTAGAAAATGGGTTGCCCATATTCTTGTGGACCACCCCATTATCAAACCATTTTCAATTTTTTGGTTTAACTGTGATTATGACATGATTTTGTGGTTAACTGTAGTTGGACGTAATTTGTACAATAAAGAGAACTGAAGCATCGAATTTATTAAATATAGCAGATTTATCCACCTCTTAGGTATTCTCTCACTCTATTCAATTTGTTTATTGAGTTATTTTGTGTATTTAATTGATGTGACTGGTGATTAATGGATCTCATTTGATGTCAATTTTTACAGATAGATCTCAAAGTTGCTTTGGGATCAGGTTGTGTTAGAGCTGGGCAAGGGACTGGTCCCTTGCGGGCCCAGGCCTAGGCCCGTTTGATTTGGGACCAGTCTCTCATGGGCCTAGGATCGGTCCCAGGCCCATGAGAAAAACCAGGACCCGGACCAGGCCTTAAGCCTGGTCCCATGGGGTTTGGAAAATTTTATTTTCCCCTCTCAATTTTTTTTTTTATATTTTGGGGGCAAAACGAAATTTTATAGGAGGTTTTTAGTATTTTTAGGCGTTGATTAGTAAGTTTCTAAAAATTGTTATTATATCTATATTGATAAAAAGTTTTAGCAATTTGAACTAAAATATCTAACACTAAATTAGTAGTTGGATAATAAATACCATTTAATGTATTAGTAGCATCATAAAAAATTTTAAGAAATGAATAAAAAAGTTCACAAACCGCCTAATCATTATAGTTGACAACTTCCTCTGGATAGTTCTTCCGGTTGACGAAATCTGTAATTTGTTTCGTGGTTGGCAAAGCTTTTTCCAATATCAAGTAGGTAGAGTTCCAACGGATAGACATGTCTGTACATAACTTCAAAGGTCGAACCGGTGGGTCCTCTTGCTTACAATATTTGACGTACTCCTGTCATCTTTTATTACTACCGCCGACGATAAATCCGATAGCTCTACGCACCATCTCCATCTTTGAATGTATAGCATCTAAACCTGCTTTAACTATCAAATTGATGATGTGACAAGCACATCTCTGGTGATAAAATTTGCCTTCACCAAGTAGATCCAATTTCTTTTCAAATAAAAATATTGCTACAGTGTTAGCAGATGCATTATCAAGCGTTAGCGCTACAACTCTATCAGTTAAATATTCTTGCAAAACTTCAAGAATTGTAAAATAAATAGTTTCAGTACTATGTTTTTCATATAATGGTTTAAAACCTATCAATTTTTGTTGTAAACCCCAATTATGATCTAAGAAATGTCATGATGAGCTTAAAAAATCGGTTTTTGATCTACAAGCCCATATGTCTGATGTAAGTGCAATAGATATATTCCTAAAATTTTGAAATTCTTCCATTGTATCTGTTCTCATATAAAGAAATAAGCCTATCCAATTTGTGTTTAAAGTCTGTCAAATAAGACGTATAATCATGTCTTAAATAATGACATAACTTAGTAATTACACTGTTAACTATGGATAATTTAAACCTAGGATCTAGAAAAAAGCCTAATCCATATAAGAATGGAATATCTAACCAATATCTCTTATATTTTTCTTCCATACTTGAAACAATTTCACTTAAAATGTTATTATATCTATATTGATAAAAAGTTTTAGCAATTTGAACTAAAATATCTAACACTAAATTAGTAGTTGGATAATAAATACCATTTAATGTATTAGTAGCATCATAAAAAATTTTAAGAAATGAATAAAAAAGTTCACAAACCGCCTAATCATTATAGTTGACAACTTCCCCTGGATAGTTCTTCCGGTTGACGAAATCTGTAATTTGTTTCGTGGTTGGCAAAGCTTTTTCCAATATCAAGTAGGTAGAGTTCCAACGGATAGACATGTCTGTACATAACTTCAAAGGTCGAACCGGTGGGTCCTCTTGCTTACAATATTTGACGTACTCCTGCCATCTTTTATTACTACCGCCGACGATAAATCCGATAGCTCTACGCACCCTCTCCATCTTTGAATGTATAACATCTAAACCTGCTTTAACTATCAAATTGATGATGTGACAAGCACATCTCTGGTGATAAAATTTGCCTTCACCAAGTAGATCCAATTTCTTTTCAAATAAAGATATTGCTACGGTGTTAGCAGCTGCATTATCAAGCGTTAGCGCTACAACTCTATCAGTTAAATATTCTTGCAAAACTTCAAGAATTGTAAAATAAATAGTTTCAGTACTATGTTTTTCATATAATGGTTTAAAACCTATCAATTTTTGTTGTAAACCCCAATTATGATCTAAGAAATGTACTGTGACAGTTAAAAAATCGGTTTTTGATCTACAAGCCCATATGTCTGATGTAAGTGCAATAGATATATTCCTAAAATTTTGAAATTCGTCTTTAAGTTTATTATTTATTTTGTTATAAAGTTTTAGGATATCTCTTCTATTTGTAGTTCTACTAACAGGGGTATATGCTGGACAAAATGCAGTTTTAACCATATTAACAAAAAAAGGATTTCCAGATAAACAAATGGGAGAGTCCGTAGCAATTATATATCTTGCTATTTCCTCTCGTGCAACATGTGTATTGTATTGCCATGTTGAGAGAGTTGAGGATTGTGGATTAAAATTAAGTTGAGTTTGAATTTGTTTATCTGATCCGCTTGAAGATGCATTTATTTGGGGATGTTTCTTCTCTACGTGTCGTCGCATCGTCGAAGTCCCCTTCTCAGCCCCAATAATGGTTTCACATAAATTACATATCCTACACGATTCTTCCCCCTCCCCATTTGTCTTTGGCCGTTTTGATTTGGTGAAGTATCACCAGACATCGGACACGACCCTCTTTGACGATCGGGGGGATTGGGCTATGTCTGTGCCCGTTGACTCGCAACTCACATGTGTGTGGCTACACATCGTCCCGACCGAATGTGGTTGTGGAATTACAGTTGCATCCTCTGGAGGAAATGGTGAAAATGGATTGAAGGCTTTAATTTCTTCGGTGGATGGAACTTTGGGGAAGACATTATAAATTTATAATAAAATAATAAATAATTAAAATGAAAAGAAATTAAATAATAATATGAAATTATTATGGTATTGAAAAATAGAAAAAAATTTGAATAATATAAATAAATTATAAATATAAATTGAATGAGAAATTGATTGGAGATTTGGAGAAGAGAGATTGAGAGAATGAAAGATTGATTGGTGTGAAAAAAATTAAAGGTTTTAGGGTTATTTATAGTGTAGTTGTGGGGGGGAAAATGAAAAAAAAAACTTATAATTATATAAATATAACCGTTGGTGTGAGTTGACCGTTGGCAGCCAATGGTTAAATTTTTTTTTTTTTAATTAAATTTTGTAAAATTTTTTTTAGTCCTTATAATTTATACTTATTTTAGGGGGTTTAATGTAATTTTACAAAAGACTAAAATGATAAAAGGTAAAAAAAATTTGGGCCCAGGCCCGGGCCTTGGAGGAGGGCCCAATGGAGGGCCCGGGCCCTCCTCCTTATGCTTGGTCCCGTTTTGGGATCAGGTCTCCTAGGACCGGTCCTCCCGGTCCTTAGGACCGGTTTTAGGAGCTGAGCTTTTGGGCCCGGTCCCAAATGCCCAGCTCTAGGTTGTGTATAGTGGCGAAGGAATCATCAACTTATTAGTTGTTTAGAAGGTTTTATGCTTCTTCTGGCAAGTGGTAGATGAGTATTAGAAAATTTTTGGTGATTCATGGAATGACTGTACATGCAAACAACTCTCAACCATGACCCTATCTGAATGAAGCTTTGACCAAATTTCAGGTATTTATGATTTCTTTGTCACTCTTGACCATATTTGCAAACATCAAGAGAGCATTTGAATGTATTTGTAGGTTTACCCTAGATTCCAGATTCAACCAAACCCTCAAGAATGTTCAGGGTTATAATAAAAAGTTGAACAATTTGTAAAACCATTATAGATGCAACCGAAGCTTTTAAAAGAAAGAAAAAGAAAAAAAGAAGAAAATATCACACTTGGGCAAAAATACATCCAGCTCTGATAGATTATGTGCGAATGTCAATGACATATTGAATATTTGAATTTGAATTTGTTTCTTTGGTTTGTATGTTGTGCTTACATAAATAAACTTGAATTGTCCTAGAGCGAGTAAATTGGTATGCACAACGCTTCATAAACAATACTATATTATCAACAAACAACAAACAACAATACTATATTATTAACAAACAACAATATTTGAAATACAATTCTATAATCAAACCCGCACAAATATATGCCAACTAAAAGGGAAATGAAGAAAACCCTAAATAAATGGTAACCCAATTTTCAAGCAAAGCGGGAGGACTCTTGGTTCAACATTAACTGTTTGGTTCACAAAACATTACAATTTAATATTAACTCTAAATAAATAGTAACCCAATTTTCGGTAGGATTGTTGGTTCAACATTAATTGTCCGGTTAAAACACATTACAATTTAATAATACTTAAATGGATTAAATGGGTATACATTCACATGTAATATTTATATGAGTACTATTCTTAATTTCTTTATTATTTATTATTTTAATTATTAATTGAACATTAAATTAAATACTATCACAAATAATTTCTAATTTATTATTTTACTCCGTGTTAGGATACTATTTATATTGTATAATTTCCAAATTATGTTAGTATATTCAGTAATTTATAACTAACATAATTAGAAGATTTAATAGATTATTTTCGACCTATATAATGTATGTACCTCTATGATAAAAGTCAATCAATTGAAACATCCAATTATTCAAACAAA
>CM047907.1:6295433-6452928 GCA_026229545.1 Pistacia atlantica
TGGTGACCCCACTAAAAAAATTCATTAATTTTTCCAAGCTTTTTGTTTTGACCAAGCTATATTTGTATTAAACTATTAATGTCTTTAGAATTATATTTAATTACGTAATTTGCTTCCTAACATTAATTCTTGGATATGTCTCCCTGTTAGAGCACACGTTAAGACTGTTCTTTTCTATCTTATTATCGATTATGCAATTAATGACTAATTTTAATTACTTTTTGTGACTCTGCAGATCCATATTCTGAGAAATTAGCCACCAGCACAATCTACGTACCCAGAGATGAAGCCTTCTCGGACATAAAAAACCTAACATTTTCAGCCAAAACTCTCTACAGCGCCCTGCATGCTTTAGTCCCGGCGATCGAAACTTCGATCGTCGACTCCGATCTAGGGTTTCCATACTTCACGGCCATAGATTCCCTCTTCAACGAAGGAATCAACTTGCCCCCACTCACTAAACAAGGGTTCTGGAAAACACTCATCCCCAGATTGGTGAAGGCCATTGAGGATACCAGTGAAGATGTGCTACGTTTTGAGACCCCTGAAGCCATGGAAAGTGAGAAATTTGCTCATTCTCTTTTTCTTAAAAGGCATTCAAAAATCTCAAGTTCTCATGCATAATTTTTGTTTTTTGTTTTTGATTCGCAGGAGATAGATTTTTTTGGTTTAGGGATGAGGAGTTTGGTCGGCAAACTCTAGCTGGTCTCAACCCATTATGCATAAAATTGGTCACGGTATTATATCTATATACAAAATTACGTCTAAACTTCTATTTATTTACCCAAGTAACTATTAAAAGTAAAATTTGAACTTAATTTCTTGAATTTGACTAAATTTTTTTGGATACGTCTATTATCCATGTGTGATATATTGTTTCTTTATTAAATATCTATTAAATCTTTATATTTATTTAGATAAAAACTTTTTTTTTTGGTAACCGAGGTGTCCGAACCCAACTAATCTCTGGAGCCTATTGAATACAGTAAAAATCTAAAAGATCAAATAAGTTATAGTGTTATTATGGTAGATGGTCCTAAGTTTGAACCATGAATCTTTTTGACTACCAAACCAACTCTTTAGAGTTATTTTGATAAAAACTTAGATTATGGAACATTCTAATTCTAGTTATTCTGACGTAATTATAGATTGAAAGAATAAAATTAAGGTAATTAATAAGCATGTTTAACGTCAGATCATACTAACAGAGAATTAAGCTTAAAAATTTGCTTTAAAAATTGTGCAGGAATGGCCATTGAAAAGCACGCTCGACCCTGCAGTTTATGGTCCACCAGAATCGAAAATCACCAAAGAGATCATCGAGAAGGAAATCAAAGGTTTCATGACTGTCGATGAGGTACAACAAACAAACAGAACTGCATAAATTTCCATTTCTTCTACATGAAAAATTGCACACCATTAATTAAAACTAATTGTTGTTGATTAATTTTTCCACAGGCCATCAAACAAAAGAAGCTGTTCATTGTAGATTACCATGACTTGATGCTACCATATGTTCAGAAAGTGAGAACGTTAAAGAACACAACGCTTTATGGATCTCGCACGGTGTTTTTCCTAACCCCAGATGGCACGTTGAGGCCTCTGGCTATCGAGCTCGTTCGACCTCCGATGGACGGCAAACCCCAGTGGAAAGAAGTGTACACTCCAAGTTGGAACGCCACAGATTGCTGGCTATGGAGGTTGGCTAAAGCTCAAGTCCTCGCCATTGATTCTGGCTATCACCAGCTTGTTAGCCATTGGTACGTGCCATCTCTCCCGATTTTCCTCTTGAAAGTTTGCTAAAAAGATAACATTTTCTTTAATCTTATTTATTCAGTGTTATTTAATTGTCAACACTATAAATTATCAGGTTAATTATCAAGCACCACCTAAGTATTGTAGGTAAATTGTGCTCGATTCGATTAATCATTTGATAACCAGAGTCGTTCCGTAACGACATTAATTTCTGTTTGCAGGTTAAGAACTCATTGTTGCACAGAACCTTATATAATTTCCACCAACCGGCAACTCAGTGTGATGCACCCAATCTATAGACTATTGCACCCACATTTCCGGTACACAATGGAGATCAATGCCCTAGCTCGAGAAAAAGCTAATCAATGCTGATGGGATCATCGAAAGCACTTTCTCACCTGGCAAGTTCTCCATGGAGCTCAGCTCTGCTGTATACGATGCGGTGTGGCGTTTTGACCACGAGGCACTGCCCCAAGACCTAATCAATAGGTAAACCTTTTTCATCGAAAACTGTAAAATTTTGTTGTTTAATGTTCATTAGTCTGCGTCTAATATTTCCCTAATTTGTTTTCTCCTCTTGTGGCTAACCAGGGGGATGGCTGTTGAAGATCCAAATTCTCCTCATGGCCTAAAGCTCACAATTGAAGATTACCCCTACGCCAATGATGGACTTGTTCTTTGGGACGCATTGAAACAATGGGTGACCGATTATGTAAACCACTATTACCCTGATCCAAAACTTGTCGCCTCCGATCAAGAGCTCCAAGCATGGTGGAAAGAGATAAAAACCGTTGGACATGGAGATAAAAAGGATGCGCCATGGTGGCCTGAGCTCAAAACCCCAAAAGATTTAATCGAAATCGTCACAACCATCACCTGGGTGGCCTCCGGTCACCACGCAGCCGTAAACTTCGGGCAGTATCCATACGCAGGCTATTTCCCAAACAGGCCAACCATTGCCAGAATCAACATGCCCACAGAGGACAACTCCGAAGAGGGCTGGAAATTCTTATTGGAGAAGCCGGAAGTTGTGCTTTTGAGATGCTTTCCTTCCCAGGTTCAAGCGGCCACGGTGATGACGGTGCTGGATGTGCTCTCGAATCACTCTCCGGATGAGGAGTATTTGGGGCAGCTGGCGGAGCCAGCGTGGAAGGAGGATTCGCTCGTGAAAAGTGCTTTTGAGAGGTTTAATGGGAAGTTGAAGGAGTTTGAGGGAGTTGTGGATGCGAGGAATGCGAATAAGGAGTTGAAGAACAGAAATGGAGCTGGGATTACGCCGTATGAGTTGTTGAAGCCGTTTTCCGATTCTGGTGTTACCGGAAAAGGAGTTCCTTATAGCATTTCCATCTAGGGTTGAGATCTAGTCACAATGAGAAACTAAGAGGAATAATAAATGTGTGCATGAGAAAGCATGAAAATGTCTCCCCGAGAAAATTCTCTTTCCTTTGATTGACTAGATTTAGTTTGGTGATGATTTATTTGAGGGTTATGGCCCCCTTAAACTCAAGAAACTGACAGTTTACTCCCACTAACTTAAAAAATAACCAACTACGCTTTTTGTCGTCTGTTTAAAATCGATGGAGTAAAGGATATGATAAACATTTTAAATTAGACTTACCATTAATTAAAATGACTCTTCTTTAAGGTGAATCCATTATTTTAGTTGCTTTCAAGTGTGAAAAATGACCTATGTAATAAACAACGAATGTTTTATAATATTATATTGGTATAAAGTGGACACACCTAGGACTTGGAGTTATTCTCTTATATCAGTCTTTGTTTATCATTAAATTAACAAATGTAAATTACAAGGACGTAAGTGTCAAGTGAATACATTAGTAATGGTTACGTTTATTCTGGTCTTCTTTAGATCTCTTCTGGGGATATGTTTCCAGTTTTCTGTATAATTTTTTTTTCAATTAAATTTACCTTTTTTTTTTTGTTTTTTTTAAATGATACCAGTTTCAAAAATTTATGGGTCTTTTATATTCACTGAAGCAAAGGGTGTCAATAAAAAATCCTCTTCTTAAATAGATTAAAAGTTCCTAGACTTTGATTAATTATAAGTGTAGCTCGCTAAAGGAAATAAAAAGGAAAGGGATATAAATAACAATGCACAAGAACAAGATCAAACTTATTAACTATATATAAATAACAGATGATAAGATTGAAATTAAGATCATTGGGCAGGTACTAAATTAGCATAATATATTGCAACACAGTTTTAAATTTTGTACTTTCGCTTAGAAATGTACAAATTAATGTTAAATATTACTCAATAATTTAGGATATCCATAGAAAGTATAACATATATTTTATTAATTTGAGGAACTCTTGGGACAGTCCAATATCAATTCATTATAATTATCATGTATCAAAAACATATAACATATTAGATTATATCCTCTCTATTTTTTGAGGAAATTCTTGAACCAACGAGCTTTGAGTTTGGGGTATCTTTTTAATCCATTTTTATAATCCACGTAATTGATGCCAAAACGAACCGTATAACCTGAAAACCACTCAAAATTGTCCAACAATGACCAAGCAAAATATCCCTTCACGTTCACTCCATCCCAAAAGAAAGTCACAAAATGATTTAATTAACCTTTAATTATTCACTAATATCGTGATTAGAGAGTCACCATCAAGCACTTAATGGCTCTTTGAAGAAAAGAGAGATGACGATAACAGTAGTCAATTCTCATGTTGTCAACAAGGGCTTCCTGTAGTGGTAATGTGGTATTGTTTGCTTCATCAATTCCAGCAATTAATTAAGCAAATGAGAGCAATAATATTTAGAATTAAATGGCTGTTTTAAATTCAATTTTATTTTTCATTACGTTAATGTGAAGAAGAATTATTATCATGATAAGCTAATTTACATTTTCTGTAATATAAATGAGAGAATTATTGTATTTTTTCTTAGTATAAAGCAAGAGATCCCGAATCCCTCGTGGATAGATATAAAGCCAATCGGATGCAGCCTACATTGATCAAATCCAATAACTTCAAAGATTAAGGGTTTTGTTTTTATCCTCAACAGAATGAGAGAAATACATATAATTATATTCTAATGATACTGTCTATATTTTTTGAAAACCATAAAATCATGTTTAATAGCGATGGCTAACGGTTTACTATCGTTAGTAATACTAAAAAACAAAATTTTAATCGAAAACTGTAAAAAAAATTGTCTTTGAATACCTAATGACATCCAAAAACAAGGATTCGAATTTTTAAATATACCCATTTGAGAATTTTCGTCTATATATATATATAAAGAAAACAAGAGTTATTAAAAGAGGAAACATTCAATATATATATATATATATATATATATATATATATATATATATATATATATATAAAGAAAACAAGAGTTATTAAAAGAGGAAACATTCAATAGCATTGAATATCTTAAAAAAAAAAAAAAAAAAAATACCATGATGAAATTAGTAAGTTCTCTCCAAGAAAAGTGTGAAATAATGTTGATTAACTTGAAGAAAAGGAAGTGTACCTTTGGCCCGATTGGGATTTCATTACGTGAGGCTACAAAAAACTGTTGGACAGTAAGTTGTTGATTAACTCACTTAAGTGTATGGTTACCAATTTTAAGTGTAGAAGAAGTATTACCAAGTTGATTAAAACATTTACAATTTAACCACATTAAACACAAATGCAAAAAATAAAGAACACAGTCATATACATGGTTCGACTAAAATCCACTTTTAGCCTATATCCATAGGATCTTGTCCAGATTGAAGCAATTCACTAAGTTAAAAATATATTACAAGATAATGTTCAAAGTTGATCTAAGATACAGTAAAAAGAACTTCCTGTTCAACTTTACACTTAGCACCACACTTTGAATCCTTAACGTATAGCAACTCCTTGGACCTTCTTCACGCATTGACGTTGCACACCAGCATCAACAAAGGAACCACGTTCCAAGGGCTATCAAGTCAATGAATAATGTGGTGAGGTTTTGGCACACAATGGAAATGAACCTAATAACCTTAAGAGAAAGTATACTCTAAGAAATTTCAGAGTACAATGAAATAAAAGATCAAAAGGTTAGAATCAAAGACACAAGATGAGAAGATATATAGTGTAGGGTTTCTTGCTCAACACATATGTGCCAAATCAGCCAACAAGGGGCTAACCCATGCTTGTCCAAATAAGGAAAGTATTCCTTCTTTTGGTTTGGACCACAAAACAAATCGGGAAAGATAACTTTATTCCCTATGACCACTTAAGGATACTATGACACATGTAAGAGGTCCTAAAAAGTTATAGACAAAGATAAACAATATCTTTTTCACTTTATCAGACATGTAACTTGTGTTGGGTTGCAAATATTTGAAGTGAGAGTGTAAGCACAAACTATTGTGCACACATACTCAAAACGAACCAAGCCAAGACACAAGTCTGACAACCAGTGTGCATTCAGAACTGATGTGCACACACACGACAAAGGAAACAAGCCAAATCATAATATTGGCAACCAGTGTGCACACAAAACTATTATGCACACACAACTCATAAGTTTGACAAAATATGAATATTCCACATTCTCCCCCTTTGTCAAACTTATGAACAAAGAACATAATAAAAGATATCAAGTGTAAACCTATTTCAATTAACCAATCAAACATGCAGATTTGCAAGAAACAAAATACAAACAAAAAGAACCAAAAAAAAAAAAAAAAAAAAAAAAGAAGAAAAAACACAAGTATGAACGCAAGGTTAGCAAATAAAACATTAAGATAAAATAGCTAAAAGGTTCTACAGAAACAAAACAAAACATTAGCACAAAAAAAAAAAAAAAAAACTCAATTTACAGTTTAGCAATAAACAAAACAAAATTTTTTTTTCACTCCCCCATAAGGCTTACTCCCCCTCTTTGTTCATAAGTCTTGCAAACTTTCGAGAGGGAACTGAATATCGATGAGTTGTCCTCTTGATTCTTCTCTTGGGAGGAGCAGTAATGGTGACATGCGAATCCTCCACTTGAACATTTGGGGCAATATCAAAGGTAGTTTCAACAGTTTCATGAGAGGATTCATCTTGGACTGGAGGAGATTTCACTTTGGCATGAGAAGGAGGAACATCTTCAGTGCACACATGAGAAGCATTTGCTTCTTCAGAGTGTTGTTCCTTCCCTTGATCATCTGCATCTTCAGGTTGATCTTCATCTTCATGAGCAGCTTCTTCTTGAATAACAACAGTATGATCTTCAGTAGAAAGTGCAGGAACAAAGGTCTCAGCAAGTGCAATAGGATAAGAAGGAGGGACCTCATGTTGATCAGCAGTAGGCTCGAATAGAACATGGGAAACACGTTTCTTCTTCTTCTGCTTTTTCTTCCTATCATTCTCCATTTTGTCCATCCGAGCACTGAAGGAAAGATGAATTTCCTTCACATATTAGAGAACACTCTCCATGGAAGTCTCCAAGTCCTGCATAGCAACAAAAAGCTTGGACTACCAAGTGTTAGTCCTTGTGTGTTCACCAAAGGAGGTGGAAGGGATGTTCCCTGATGGTTGTCTAAAAGACTTATTGGTAACAGTCTTTATCTTCAGCAAGGGCTCCACTTCATAAAATTTTGGTTTATAGGTAGAGATGATCTTGTCAATCAAGGAAGGAAAGGGTAAAATCTAGAGAACATGAGTGGATTGTGCAGCCACCCTAACACTTGTGAAAATCAATGCGGCTGAGTTGATTTTCTTCCCTTGTGTAATCCCATATAAAAGTTGTGCTCTTTTTGGTCTAACAGTGGAATTGTGCATTGAGGGAGACTAGTTTGTTAATGAAATCTTAAACAACAGCTAGTAAAAGGGTGTGAGAGCACTAGGCTGAAGATCTCCACTCCCAGGCCATATAGTAATTGAACCACCAGTTATAATTTTAACATTTTTGTCTAAGTCCAAACTGGTCAAATCAAATTTTTTCTTAATCTTTTTCAGACCTAAAGCATCCTAACAACCTTTTCATTGAAAAGAACCCAATGACCTCTAACATAAACTCTGTCATTGTGTACATAAGAGTTTAGTTCAACATCATCAAGGCCAAAATTGGTGTAGAACTCTTAAACAAGAGTTTGAATGGGTGCAGTTAGACCCGAGACAATGTTAAGCCATTTTTGTTTCTTTATCATGGCATGAAACTCATCAAAATCATCTAACCTGACATTTGCCTCGCTCATAATTGCCTTTTTGACAATGTGGCTCTTAAACCTTACCTTGGCAGTAGGCAAAACAAAAGGAGAGATTTTACCAGTTGAAGTCTCTTCCATGATTGCCTTCCCTTTCTCCATTGCCATCTCTGCTAGAGTTAAGGGCTTTGATGGAGTAGCTTTGGCAGAAGCAACTTTGTGAGATTTGAGAGTGGCAATTGGAGTGTTATTTGAGGCATTGTCGAACGCTAAAGGGGAATTTTCTGGTGACTTTTCAGGTGAGGCAGGGGCAAAATCCTCTGATGAGTGCACATAGTCCTGGTGATCACTGGAAACAGGGGAAGAGACAGGTGAGGATGAGTGGCTAGTTTCTTCCTCGTAGGATTTCGCTAGAGTGGCGGAATTAGACTCCGGTGGGGTTTGCTCTTTCGTTGCCTTTTTCTTATGGCGGCTGGATTCCTTCAAGGCTTGAAAACCCTTTTTGAGTGATTCCTCCATGGCTTTTCTCTTTGGGTTTTCAATTGCTTTCTTCCTAGAATCCATGAGAAAATTAATTAAAAAAGATTTTAGTGAAGTTTTTGAGAGAAAAATCGTGAGAGATGAAGAACAAACGTTGGCGCAATAGGGTTTTAGAAAGTGAAAACTGATGCAAAAAGATTAGTGTAAACATTTATGGCAAGCACTAATTCTTAAGCCCTAAAGAGAGTTTTGCCAAAAATAGATCTCTATCCTAAGTGAATGTACATAGGCAATCGTGTGAGTACACAATATCCCAAAAGAACATTAGAAATTTTCAAAAAGACTCGACTTTATTGAACAATTTTAAAAGCATAAAAACTTAAAATGATGAAATGCTTCACATGAATTTTTGAAGGTCAAGACAGTCAGTTTGTGCAAAACATCCAATAGATCAAATTTTCAATCTTAAAAGGCACAATATCTTATAAGGAAGTTGTCAACATAATGCAACTGAACAACACTTCCTCAATCACACACAAGAGAAATAAAGTTACATAAGTTTGTCTAAGTGTGTGATAATGTCCTCAAGGGGGTTAAAAGACACATTGGTCAATTAATATTTTGCAAGAGAAACTCCCCCTTCCTTCATGCCCTACTATATTTTGCATTTTTCTTTTTCAGCATAGAAAATAAAGATTTTTCTTTTCATTTGTATCAAAGGGCAAATAACTCTAAAAAACATAACAAAAATATAGCTTTCACAATTGCAAGAAGGTAGTCCTCTTAACGGTACAGATTTTCCAAGATATAGAGGTCTCTACAAATCAGAAAATTACTCAAAATAACTTTCACACTTCAGGCAAGGTAGCTCTTTCATAATGGTGACAATAATGGATAAAACAACTCATGATGAGATAAAGTCATGTTATAGAGAGAGTCTCACTGGACACAACATACCAGAGTTAGCACATAGATAGGAGAAAACAAGTGACGATTAGAGTGCTAGCACATATTAAAAGACTTGACAAACAAAAATAAAAGTAGCACGTTCATGATTTATTCATTAACAGAAATGAAAAACTACTCAAGTTGAAGTAGTCCAATGGACTTCCTCAAGAAAACAAAAGTGTCATAGTCAAATGTTTTTGTAAATAAATCAGCCAATTGGGATTTTGTGTTCACATGAGAAAGTGCAATGATGCTCTCCTCAACTAACTCTCTAATGAAATGATGTCTTATTTCAATGTGCTTAGTTCTAGAGTGCTGGACTAGATTGTTAGAGATGTTAATGGCACTCGTGATATCACAAAATATTGTCACACAATCTTGATCAACACCATAATCAAACAACATTTGTTTTAACCATAAGATTTGAGTGCAACAAGTCTCTGCAGCAATATACTCAGCCTCGATAGTGGATAGGGAGATTTCATTTTGCTTCTTACTGTACCAGATGACAAGATTGTTTCCAAGGTAGAAACATCCACCCGAAGTGCTCTTTTGATCATCCAAACTTCCTACCCAATCCGCATCACTATATCCAACCAAGCAATTGTTAGAACCAAATGAGTACCAACGACCAAAGTCACATGTACCTGAAACATATTTCATGATTCTTTTAACTGCATTCAAGTGCAACTAAGAAGGGTTAGCTTGAAACCTAGCACAAACACCAACACTAAAACAAATATCAGGTCAGCTTGCAGTCAAGTAAAGAAGGCTTCCTATCATGCTTTAGTACATCTTATAGTCTACCTTTTTACCATGTTCATCTCTAGACAACTTAAGGGTAGCACTAATAAGGGGTTCTAGCATGCTTTGCATTCTCTAGATAAAATCTTTTCAACATGTTTCTACCACACATTGATTGGGAAACAAACATGCCATTTTCCATTTATTTAATTTGAAGACCAAGAAACATATTCAACTTCCCAACCATATGCATCTCAAACTAATTTTTCATCAAACTAATGAATTAAAGTGCATGTGAATGAGATGTAGAACCAAACACAATATCATCAACATAAATTTGTGCACACAAGATTTCATTGTTAGCATACTTGATAAAGAGGGTTTTGTTGGCGTTACCTTGAATTATGCTTAAGAAGAAAAGTTTTCAACCTTTCATACTAGGCCTGTGGGGCTTGTTTCAACTCATAAAGTGTTTTCATCAATCTAAACACATGATTGGGTTTCTGGGGGTCTTGAAAGCTGATCGGTTGTTCAACATACACTTCTTCGGTGAGCATCCCATTCAAGAAAGTGCTTTTAACATCCATTTGAAACAATTTGATCTTGAGGCAACAAGCAACAACAAGCAACAAGCGGATAGACTCAAGTCGTGCAACCGGAACAAAGGTTTCATCAAAATCAATTCCCTCCACTTGAGTATACCCTTGGGCAATAAGCTTTGCTTTGTTCCTGACAACATTACCAAACTCATCAATTTTATTTTTAAAAATCCATTTGGTACCTATTATGTTGATTCCTTCAGGTCTTGACACAAGTGTCCACACATCATTCCTTTCAAATTGTTCTAATTCTTCATGCATAGCCTTAATCCAATTTTCATCTTCCAATGCTTACTTGGCATTCTTTGCCTCTGCAAAAGACACATAATAAATATGGTTAATTTCATTTTGTGTTCTTCTTCTTGTAACCATTATCTCATTTGGATCTCCAATCACGGTTGAAGGAGGATGAGCTTTTTGAACCCATGTTGGTGGATCTTTTCTTCTTTGGTTTCTCCTTGAATACTCTCATCAGAAAGATCAACAACTAGCTCAATCCCTTCATTTTACAATGATGAATCAGAAGATGAATCTTTACATGGAACAGATCCAATTGCTATAGCACCAGAACAGTGTGGAAGCACGTTTGAAGAGGACTTAGGTTTAGGTGATTCAATTGTGTTCACACCGTCTTGTGTGGGCACACGAGGAGCAGACATGTCTTGAATTTCACATTCTTGGGAAAATTCTGAAGAATCTTCTGTATCACAAAACACAACATTAATAGATTCTAAAACTTTTTCAGAACGCATGTTATGGATCCTAAATGCATGGCTATTGGAAGAATATCCAATAAAAACTCCTTCATCACTTCTAGAATCAAACTTACCTAAATTATCTCTATTATTTAAAATGTAGCATTTCCATCCAAACACATGAAAGTAAGAGAGATTAAGTTTCTTACGTTTCCATAGCTCATATGGAGTTTAAAGAGTACATTTTCTGAGATAAACTCTGTTAGAAATATGGCAAGCCGTGTTGATAGCTTCAACCCAAAGTCTTGTGGGAAGTTTTTTGGCATTAAACATCACCTCTCTTGAAGCACTTTGTTTTTCCTCTCCACAACACCATTTTGTTGACGTGTTTTTGGTGCTGAGAATTCATGGAATATGCCTTGCAATTCACAAAAATTAGTAAAATCAACGTTCTCAAATTCCTTACCATGATCACTCCTAATTCTCACAATCTATGGAGCTTTGGAACTCTTCTCAACAAGCAACCTTTTAGCTAATTTTTGAAATGCATTGAAGAATCAGATTTCTCATGCAAGAAGTCAACCCAAGTATACCTTGAAAAATCATTAACACAAACAAACACATACCTTTTACCTCCCAAACTCTCGATTTGCATAGGACCAATTAAATCCATATGGAGTAATTTCAAAACACATAAGGTATTGAGATTAGATAACACTTTATGAGATATTTTGGTTTTCTTACCTTGTTGACATTGACCACACACATTACCTTTTGGAGGTTCGAGTTTTGGTAGTCTTTTAACCACTTCCTTTTTTGAAAGTCTTACCAAGTCTTTGAAATTCATGTGACCAAGTTTCCCATGCCATAAGTTTGTGGAGTCTATTTTTGAACTGAAACATGACACACGGTTAGAAAGCAAGTAACAATTGTCATTTGACCTTTTTCCTTCAAGTAAAGAAACACCTTTACCATTCAAAATTTGACACTTGTCATTTGAGAATTGAGCCACAAAATTTTTGTCACAAATTTGACTAATACTAATTAAATTAGCTTTCAGACCATCAATAAGCAAGACATCTTTCAAAATAGGAAAATCAAGAAGCACAATTGTCCCTTTACCAAGAATTTTACCTTTCTTTCCATCTCCATAAGTGACATGCCCTCTATCAACTGATTCAAGTTTAGTCAAGAGAGATTTATTACCTATTATATGCCTTGAACAACCATTGTTTAGATACCAAAGATCATTTTGAAATGCAAGCAAAGAGGTATGAGACACAAAATAGTTCACATCAGCCTTAGGTTTCCAAATTCTTTTGGAAGAAAAACCATTATTAGCATTATGATTTACATTAGCAACAAAACTATGGTTTCTAAAAACTTTCTTCAAATAAGCAATAAACCTGAAGCATTTGGGTTTGATGTGACCTTTCCTGTAACAAAAATGGCAAATAGGAATGAATTTTGATACCTTCATAGCTTGTCTTATAATAGTACCTTCAGCAGAAGTTTCAGTGGCCTTCATGAACGTGCTTGCACCAGCTTTCGATGTGCTAGCACCAGGACTGAAGCCCAAACCATACTAATCTCCGAAGGATTTTCCTTGACCAAAGATTTCATCAAGCTTAAGAGAACCTGCATTCAACTTATGAATGACGGCCTTAGCCTTAGTTAGTTCAATAGTAAGAACAATAATATTTTTAGATAAGACTTTCTTTTGTTTCAACAAAGTAGCATTCTCAATTCCAAGAGATTGCAACTTTTTCACACCCTTTAGCCATTGGTCATACATTTCATCGTATGCCTTTTGTTGTTCAGCATAAATATCAACAGTGTCATCCGAAATCTCACTCTTACCATCTTCTTGGTTCACAGTAAAGGCTAGAACATTCTCATTATCACCTAGTTCATCATCATCACTCTCATCATGCTCACTCTCACTCAAAGTGGCAGCCAAGACCTTACCTTTCTACATTTTTAGTGTGTTAGCACACTCAGATTGTATGTGCCCAAAGCCCTCACATTAAAAACACTTGATACATTTATTTTTATTTTCTTTATCTGTTGAAAATCTCTTTTTAAAGGTACTGGGGTTTGATGGTCATAAGACTTTTTCACAAAAGGTTTTCGACCACAACCACTAGTATAAGGCTTTTTCATGTTTTTCTTAAGAAACTTAGCAAAATTCTTTGTAAGTAAAGTATAATTTTCATTATCCAATGAGCTGAAATCACAATCGTAAAAAAGATCATAATCAACCTCATATTTGAGAGCCAAACCTTTGCTCGGTTTCTATTTATCCCAACGTTTCAGATTCAGTTCATAGGTTTGGAGTGAGCTAATGAGTTCATCAATGTCCATGGCATCCACATCTCGACATTCTTCAATGGTGATGACCTTTGACATAAACCTTCTAGGTAGATAGCAAATAACTTTCCTGACAAGTTCAACATTAGTAGATATTCTTCTTAAAGCAAAACATTCATTAGAAATATCACAACCTCTATCATAAAAGTCAGTTATAGTCTCATCATCATCCATGTTCAGATTTTCAAAATCAATAGCAAGTCTTCTAAGCCTATTTCTTTTAACGACACTAGTTCCTTCATTCTTGACTTGAAGCTTATCCCTAGCATCCTTAGCAAGCTCACAATTAGCTATGACTTTCATTTGGTTCACATTAACAACATTGAAAAGAGCATGAATGACTTTATAGTTATAATTTGCAAGACTTAACTTATCAACAGTCCAATGAGTCACCGGTTTTGGTCTAGACACTTCATTTGCACCAGTAACCAGGGTTGTCCAACCATTCACAACTGTGGACCAGACTCTTTCATCTATAGACTTAAGAAAAGCATGCATCCTAGGTCTCCATGTGTAATAGCTATGTCCTTCTAACAGGGGTGGTCTATGACCAGACCCTCATTCATAAAAAAAACTCATGATGAACAACAATCAGATAAATGCTAACACAGCAAATGGTAGTGCACATACAGACACGCAGTAGATCTAAAAAATAAAACTCAACATAAAACAAATATTGTCCAAACACAAGACCACTCATATGCACACAAAATCAACCAAAATGGGTAAGGATCAGCTAACTTATCAGGACACACTTTGATACCACTTGTTGGATAGTAAGTTGTTGGTTAACTCACTTTAGCGTATGGTTACCCATTTTAAGTGCAGCGGAAGTATTACCAAGTTGATTAAGACATTTCCAATTTAAACACATCAAACACAAGGGTGAAAAAATAAAGAACATAGCCATATACATGGTTCGGCTAAAATCCACTTTTAGCTTACATCCATGGGACCTTGTCTAGATCGAAACAATCCACTAAGTTAAAAACACATTACAAGATAATGTTCAAAGTTGATCTAAGATACAGTAAAAAAAACTCCCTGTTCAACTTTACACTTAGCACCACACTCTAAATCCTTAATGTGTAGCAACTTCCTGAACCTTCATCACGCTGAGAACACACCCGAGAACAACTTGTGAACCACCAAGCTTCAAGCACTGACGCCGTGCACTAGCATCAACAAATAAACCATGTTCCAAGAGCCATCAAGTCAATGAATGATGTGGTGAGGTTTTGGCACACAATGGAAATGAACCTATAACCCTTAAGCGAAAGAATACTCTAAGAAAATTTAGAGTACAATGAAATAAAACATCAAAAGGTTAGAATCAAAGACGCAAGATGAGAAGATATATAGTGTAGGGTTTCTTGCTTAACACATATGTGCCAAATCAGCCAACAAGGGGCTTACCCATGCTTGTCCAAATAAGGAAAGTATTGATTCTTTTGGTTTGGACCACAAAACAAATTGGGAAAGATAAGTTTATTCTCTAGGACCACTTAAGGATACTATGACACATGTAAAAGGTCCTAAAAAGTTATAGACAAAGATAAACAATATCTTTTTCACTTATTAGACATGCAACTCGTGCTGGGTTGCAAATATCTAAAGCGAGAGTGTAAGCACAAACTATTGTGCACAGATACATGAAACGAACCAAGCCAAGACACAAGTTTGGCAACCAATGTGCACGCAGAACTGATGTTCGCACCCACAACAAAGGAAGCAAGCCAAATCATAAGATTGACAATTAGTGTGCACACATAACTGTTGTGCACACGCAACTTATAAGTTTGACAAAATATGAATATTCCACAAAAACAATCAATCCAAGTCTCGTTAATTAGAAATTAAGGAGTTAATTAATTAGTGAAATTAAATTAATTAAGCTTTAAAATTTGAATTTTATTGTGCTTCCTTGATTGATTAACACGAGGATTAGTCGAGTAGCTTTTGCTTCCAGAGTTAAGCTGAGGTGCATAGGCTGCATAGAGAGCAGTATAGTAATTTAAACCGAGAAAATCAAATGATCCTTTAAGCAATTTGGTTCCTCTTTAGAGAATTTTGGCAATCTGTTTCCAACAAGTGAATCCATCCTATGAGGATAATCTCCATTTGTTATTGGGCCCATAAACCTGAATGTAGGTTAGTTCATGTACGATTATCCAAAACAGAAAATATACAAACACAAGAAATTTTTTTAAGGTGGGGATGCTCGAATTTCTAAACCTAAATTTTTGTTTATTAGTGTGGACAAATACTAAAAGGACAAACTTTTACTTTTATTATTATTTCTTTTTATAACCGGGGGTGTCTGGGCCAACTTACATTCACCTCAACTAATTTCCCAAGACCCTAGAACTACCGGCCGGATAAAAGCTCTAGTGACTACCCCTATTAGCAGCCGAGATAAATCGAACTCAAAACCTCTTAAGTAATATACCCAAGACATTCATATATAAAATAAATCCACTAAACATAAGTTTATAAATAAAGATACAATTCTAGTGATAAGTTGACATTTACAAAACAATTCTAGCGATTAATGAGTGGGATTAAATTTTTCTTTCTTTCTTTATTATTATTATTTTTTTCCATTTGTTTTTTTTTTTGGAAAACTGGAGTATTGAAAGTTTATCAGTGGAGCTTGTACAGTAGAAATTCCTTTAAATTTCGTAAAATTAATCATTCTTTTGTTATGCATATTTGACCAAACTAAAATATTACTTTTGATTTGAAACTCATTATCAATCATTAATTTCTTACTATTCATACATAATGAGTTGGAGAAAATTAATATTAGAGGATGAACAATATTGTTTATAATAATACTTTTATAAAAACTTAGTGCTCTTATTCAATATGGTTTCTACAAACACAATTGATAACATTTCCTAAAGAAATACCTACTAGAGTGTACTTTTTCTATATGAAAAGAATATATTTATTTGATTTAAATAGTGTAAAAAGGAAAAAAAAGAAGTCATATATATATATAATCCTGAGGCAGGCAATATGATTGCCATTTTAAGGAGGTAAAATTTCTTTATTTTGACACATAAGTAGATTATCCGATACGTGGCTGTATTTGATTAATGATGATATAGGGTCCATTTGGTTTGTTATTTTGGATAGGATTTTGGAAATAATATTGGATAGTTGAATACGGTGATTATTACGAGGTAAAATTTAAAAATTAACAAAAAAACCCCTTAGGTTTGCTAATTTAACTAAACACCCCAATATATAAAAATTTTGTAAAATAAAAAAAACACCCTCACCCACCCACAGTGCCAGATTCCGGCCACCACCGTCGGAATCTGGCGTTACGATGTAAATCGGTCGGATCTGGGCGGATGTGTGTCGATCTGGCCTTTTCCAGCCAGATCCACCATAGATATGGTTGGAAAAGACCAGATCAACGACCATAGATTGCTGTCAACGGCCGCAAAAAGCCGGATCTGGCTGTTAGCGACGACCAAAGATATGGCCGTCGTTGTCGGTCAACGACGGCCATTTCTAGTAGGTATTTCTTTAGGAAATGTGGATATGACCGGAAAAGGCCAAATCGACGAATTACGGATTAGTTCCGATTGTTTGTAGCCGTTGTGATAGATTCCAGCTACCATCGATGGTGGTTGCCAGAATCTAGCAACTATGGGTGAGTGGGGGTGTTTTTGTAATAAACTTAAGGGGTCTAAAAGTAATTAAAAAATATAATAATATTTCTTAAATAATTAAACAAACAGTTATTTTGGAAATAAGATTGGGAATAGGGTATGAAATAATAAACCAAACGGACCAGGTTCTTTACATTTGGCTGCATGTTATTGGTTCAGACGGTTTGAATGCCATATAGGGTTCTAGAATTGTTACAAGTGTCTTTATATCATTGGTTTAGACTATTTTAGATTATTAATGTTAATGACGGATATTAATAGTGTTTTATTAATAACCGTTATATGAGTGGAATCAAACGGTTCATACCAACCCAAACGTTTCTTTATTACGTGATTCTCTCTCTCATCTCTCAGATTAAACTCACCTAAACGATTTAACAGCTCAAATATATAATCAAAATGTCTCATCTCTCACCACTAATGGAAACTTCCAGGCTCTTACTATCCATCTCACACACTACCGCTCTATCACTTCCTCTATGCCACACCACAACCATCGCCAGGGTCGTCACAGTCGTCCTACTTCCGGCACTTGCCAATGAGCTCTCGATTCCTTCATCAGTGGATGAAGTAGTTGAAACTTGAAAGTTTTGGTTTTACAATATTTGGATATAGATCAGTTGACCAGATGATTCAAATCTCTTGATTTTCCGGTTGGTTCTCGAGAAAATTTTGAATTTTCTTGGCAAACAAACGGATTCATAATTTTTGAATCATATGTTTTTTATTGTTGTGAAATTGGGAATTTCGTTTGTGTTTTCGTGTTATTCGGCATTTTCTGTGGAAGTTTTTGGATTTTTGAAGATGAACAAACGGATGAATTTTTAATTTTTGAATCATATGTTCTTTATTGTTGTGAAATTGAGAATTTTGTTTGTGTTTTTGCGTGATTAGGCATTTTTCTGTGGAAGTTTTCAGATTTTTGAAGATGAACAAACGAACGGACTTGTAATTTTTGAATCATATATTCTTTATTGTTTTGAAATTGAGAATTTAGTTTGTGTTTTTGTGTAATTAGGCGTTTTTCTGTGGAAGTTTTCGGATTTTTGAAGATGAATCAATTGTATCATCGGAAGAACGCCTTTGGCACGTGTAAGGAGAGCGCAGTCTGTCGTTTGTCTGAAGCCACGAGTTGGGATATTGGCGAATAATTGTACTAGGCCCTTGAGATGGCAATTGAGGTAAATTTTTCTTTCGCTCTCTCTTTCCTTTCAAACTTTGTTTAATTTATTTAGAAGTTTCAGTTTTAATGGAATCGTCATTTCATTACAGTCGTCTAGTTGGGGTGTCGAGAAAATTTAACTCCTCGGCCATGCCAAGTTTCAATTTAACAAAATGGCCTTGAAAATGTTTTTCATTTGTTTTTTTTAAATTTAGAGAAGCGGACGTGGCACAGTTAGGATTCATTAAACATGTAAAATGGGTTAAAATGAAAAGATTAAAACATATGTGGGCAAAATTAATTAATGAATTTTTTTTTAAAATTTGAAATTTAAAAGTTCGCCCCACCCATTCAAATCGCTTAATCGAAATTGATTAGTGCAAAAATTGATTTGTTGAACCCTAAACAAAGACTGTGCGATTTCCGATTGAAACTCCAAATTTTCACACCATATTCAATCCTAAAATCAATTTCTTGAACCGTAAACGGAATCTTTGCAATTTTCGGCGATACAGTCCAGATTTTCGATCAAAACTGTAAATTTTCACACCAAATTCAATCCTAAAATCGATTTCTTGAACCCTAAATGGAATCTCTGCGATTTTCGGCGATACAGTCTAGACTTCCGATCAAAACTGTAAATTTTCACACCAAATTCAATCCTAAACCATGGCTGACATTCACAATGAGGAGGAAAACCTAATGCCACTTCGAATCCTAGAGTCCAGTGGCGCAAGCAGTTCAATGGCTACTCCGTTGGATCATCCAATTAGTGAAGGTGGTCCACAGGCAGAGGAGATGACGACAGCGCAACAACAGAGAGAAGAATTGCAAAACAGTTACGAGGAGGCGGCGGCCGAGTTCGGGAGCGGGGAGGATGAGGAGTCCAGAGAGAATTCAGGAGAGGAAGAGGAGGCCGGCGAGAATATAGGCGACGAGGAGGCCGATGAAGAAAGGGTACGTATTTGTTTTGGGAGTATTGCTCTGTATTATCGCTTAAGTGATTCATCTCTTTTACTCATGGTCGCTTAAGCGATTCTAGATCGCTTAAGCGATCTTGTCCGAGGCAAAATCAACATCTGCCTAGATCTAAGATCGCTTAAGCGATCATTTGTATCGCTTAAGCGATTCATCTCTTTTACTCATGGTAGCTTAAGATTCCGATCTTAAGCGATCTTGTCGAGGCAAAATCATCTAGATCAGCATCGCAAGCGATCTTAGGAGGCAAAATCATCACCCAGATCTAAGATCGCTTAAGCGATCTTTTACTCTTAGTCGCTTAAGTGATTCTAGATCGCTTAAGCGATCTTGTCTAAGCCAGAATCATCTGCCTAGATCTAAGATCGCTAAAGCGATCTTTTGTATCGCTTAAGCAATTCATCCAATTTACTCTTGGTCTCTTAAGCGATTTCAGATCACTTAAGAGATCTTGCACAAGGCAGAATCAAGATCTCTTAAGCGATCCGAAATCACTAAGTGACCACAGAGATAATTTTTTGTTGCTAATATTTGGTTTATTAGTTGTTTTGGTTTTTTTTGTTGCTGATATTTTGTTTATATCGATTGTGCAGACTGTGTGGACCGTAAACTATAAAGATTACGGGTTAGACATTGTAAGTGATAATGTATCGTACTTCCTTGTAAGGGTGACGGTCAGGTCGAGTTAGGATGTTTTTGAGAGAATAAAGAGGATTTTAGGTGGATTGAGGAATGGTAAAGAATGATTCAAAGAGACTTGTTTCGGTCAGTTTTTTAAAATCGGAACAAATTGGAAAAAGGTGTTTTGGGGGCAAGGAGTGCATTATATGTTGCTGCACTCAGTAAAATGCAAAAAAAAGCAAGAAATGTGGTTCATGGTGGATGGAAAGCCGCTACGTTTTGGGATGATGGCATATGCATTGGTGGCTGACTTAGGATGTGAGAAAATGCCAGATGAGGATGAGGCAAAGGCAATAAAAGAGAGTACGATAGCCAAAAGGTTGGCTAACAAGGTTTTGCAGGGGGAATCGTCTATTATAGGACGCGATTTAGAGCAGAGGATAGAAAGAGTTCGGTTTAGGGATTCAGAGAAGTTCAAACTGTGCTTGGTATTGTTCTTACATTCGATCCTAATGGCTGGTGACTCAACAAAAGCCGTCGATATGGATTGGGTGAGGTTTGCAAGCAACTTAGACTTCTTTAATTCTTATCCGTGGGGACGGGTATCATTTAAGCGAACCATGGACTCTCTGCAAGGGAAAGACATGGCGTTAAAGCAGTCCCAATCGGTCGGGAAGGATAAACTGAGCACGTACAATTTGTTTGGCTTCCCATGGGCAATGCAGGTAAATATTAATAGCTCTTTGTTATATTTTTTGTAATATATGTGTTTGAATTATGATATGGATTGTTTTTTTAAAATGTAGGCTTGGATGTATGAGGCCGTCCCTATCTTCACGGGGGAGGGGAGGAAGAGTTTGGATGTGCGACAGCAATTTCCTAGGATGTTGAGGTGGCATGTCGAGAAGTGTACCCATTGGGATTTTATGACCAAGTAGACATTGAAACTGAAGCGGCTCGGGTAAGATTAAATGATTAAACTTTTGAATATGTAGTTGCTTTAAAATGTCGCTTTAATCTGATTGATTTTGTTTCTTATTGCAGGGAGTCATCCGTCATTTTCTCACAGCTACTAGGGATGAAGCGAAAATGAGTATGTCATATCTTTCGAACCATTGGAGGATGAAAGGGATGAACGGATAGACTGCCTGATGCGAGACCTAGTAGGGGTCACGCATGTGATGGCAGCTGCAGGGCCACTGCTTGAGAACGTGGTTGATACCGAGGATGATGAAGCTCTAATCGGTGAGAAGGAGGAGGAGAAGGAGAGGGAGGAAGAGGTTCGTATGCCTCAGCAGATAGGTACAACAAGTACTGCTTTACCGAGACGTCGACGTCGGGAGAATGAGGTGGTTAACCTCATGAACGGCCTGTTTGAGAGTTTTACAACAGCCGTTTATGACAGGTTTGACAAGATGGAAGAGTGGATGAAAATGGTGGAGGAGAAAGTGGATAAGGTGGCAGAGAAAGTTGGTATGGTAGAGGAAGAAGTTGGTGGAGTATTAAAGGTGGTTGAAGTGCAACCTGAGCTAAAAAGAGAGAGCCGAAAGAGCAAGTTTGTGAAATCGCATTACACGGTAGTAACACATGGAAAGAAAAGGAAAATTAAGAAACAAATGGAGGAAGAAGCAAAAATGGAGGAGGTTAAGGAGGTTGGTGGAGGAAGTGGGGTAGTGATAATGGAGGAGGGTGAGGTGGGAGGCGAAGGAAGCGGGGATGTACAAATGGAGGAAGGGGGAGGAAGTGGGCAAGCAAAAATGGACTCAAAGGTCGATTTGTATAGGCCAATAAAGGAGGAAAAGAAAAAACTCTTATATGCCTATTACAATGAATAAGGAAGTGATGGCCGCGTAGAGTGTAAGACAGGGGATTATCGTCAGGAATGGTTTGAACAGTTGTTGACGATGGGTAGGTGGCTTGAGGACTCACTGAGTTATTTTCGCTTAATTTTCCTTATTTTTGCTTATCTTTTCCATACTTATCATGTTGTTTTTATTTGATGTAGCACATCGATGAGGTATTGGCACTAATAAGGCTACGACAGACCGGTAATGGTGATCTATTGTATCCCAACTGTGCCATCACCGATGTGATGTTTGGCCAAACACTTGTTTCAACATATTGCAATTTAATTAGAAAGGCCGTTGGTAGAGGTGCACCAAAAAGAGCCAAGCGCAAAAGATTGGGCCTAGAAGACTTGGATTGCATCCTTGATTATTTTAAGTTTGATGACAGGATGATGCAGTATGTATGGGGGGAAAGGCCCAAATATGGCTACAGTTGGGCAAAGGTTAAAAGAGTCTACTGCATCATCAACATTAGGGATATGCACTGGATAACAGTTGTCGCGCTTCTAGAGGAGGGGTTGCTAAACATCCTTGATTGCAACCCAACTATTTGTTGAGACAAGCAGTTGGAGACCTAGTTGGAGCCACTATCCGTGTTGTTCCTGTAGCTGTTGCACAACAGTGGAATGTTTGAGCACTTTGGTGATCAAGTACTGACCGGAAAGTGGCCAGTCAAGCGCATTCCTGTCCCAACAAATGAGTCAAGGTAAATTTTGTTCTATAAGCTGATTCTAATGCTAATGTCTTCTTCCTATTGTAGTGCTGATTGTGGGGCATATGACCTGAAATTTATTCAGTTTGACATGACCAACACCCTGATAGACAGCTTGAATGAAAAAACAATGAGCAACTGTCGGGAGCACTAGGCTGTTGAGTGTTTCCATGGGGAAATGGATCCGTTTTGAGTGACCACAACCCAATCAAAAGGTATGGAATTTGGACTTTGAATTTTGTAATTTATGTGATGTTGATGTTGATGTTGGTACTTGGGTTGTGGTGATGATGCTGCAGGTGTCATGCTTATATAGAGCTTTACTGAAATAGACGGAGTCAGTGAGCTTCTCAATCTTGCATTCCATAACTTGGGTTCGTGAAGAGAGAAAATTCTACTCCCCAGACATCCCAAGTTTGCATTTAACAAATTGGCTGTGAAAAACTTTTTGATTTTATTTAGAAAAGCTGACGTGGCTGCAGGTGTGCCAAATAATTTTGCAGGTTGCTGGCAAACAATGAGAGGGAACTTCTCAAACTGGCTTCGGTTGTCAAAGTAGGCTGTCGGCAAGGCATCTGCAATCAAGGTTGGTGGCCAAGAGGAGGCATCTGCAATCAAGGCTATTGGCAAGGCATGGTACCAAACAATGATCTCATACGGTGATTATACAGAATTTGAAAACTTCTTAAAGTGGCGGCATCTGCAATCAAGGCTGTTGGCAAGGCATGGTACCAAACAATGATATCAGACAGTGATTATACGGAATTCGAAAACTTCTCAAAGTGGTGGCATCGCAATCAAGGCTGCTGACAAGGCATGGTACCAAACAATGATCTCAGACAGTGATTATACAGAATTTGAAAACTTCTCAAAGTGGCGGGGGCTGTCATAGGAGGGAAATGAGAATGTATAAAAGGGAAATGAGAGGAAAAATGGTACTTGGAATTGAGTTTTTCTTTGCAATTGTTTAGGTGGAGGAAATTTTATTACAATCAGAACTGGAGTTAAATGTCTTAGGATTTATTGTGTTTTGGCACTATTATGGATGATTTTAAGTTTAAACTTTCAATTACATTGATGTCTATTTTGATTTGTGATGAATTAGATTGATATAAATTATTTAATTTTGTTGCTTATTCTTTTCGAATTTGAGAGGAAAATGAGTGAGGTCGAAATGTATCACAATCACAGTTATTTCGAAATTCAGGAGAAATGTAGGAAAAATCAGTTTGCCCATGATCGCTTAAGTGATATATGAGCGACCATATATATCTATTAAGCGACCAAGAGTAAAAGCGAAGAATCGCTTAAGCAATCATAGATCTAGGCAGATGTTGATTCTGCCTTGTAAATGATCGCTTAAGCAATCTGAAATCGCTTAAGCGACCAAGAGTAAAAGCGAAAAATCTCTTAAGCGATACCAAGGGATTGCTTAAGCGATCATAGATCTGGGTAGATGTTGATTCTGCCTCGTAAATGATCGCTTAAGCGATTTGAAATCGCTCAAGCGACCAAGAGTAAAAGCGAAAAATCGTTTAAGCGATACCAAGAGATTGGTTAAGTGATCATAGATCTGGCCAGATGTTGATTCTACTTCGTAAATGATCGCTTAAGTGATTTGAAATCGCTTAAGCGACCAAGAGTAAAAGCGAAAAATCACTTAAGCGATACCAAGGGATCGCTTAAGCGATCATAGATCTGGGCAGATGTTGATTCTGCCTCGTAAATGATAGCTTAAGTGATCTGAAATCGCTTAAGCGACCAAGAGTAAAAGCGAAAAATCGCTTAAGCGATAGCAAGGGATCGCTTAAGCGATCATAGATCTGGGCAGATGTTGATTCTGCCTCGTAAATGATCGCTTAAGCAATCTAAAATCGCTTAAGCGACCAAAAGTAAAAGCGAAAAATCGCTTAAGCGATCATAGATATGGGCGGATTTGATTCTGCCTCGGAAATGATCGCTTAATCGATTTCAGATCGCTTAAGCGATCATGTCCGAGGTAGAATCTCTTAAGCTATCGTTCATGTGGGCACTTATGTATTCTTAGTTCGTGATCACTTAAGCGATCGTAAATCTCTTAAGCGACCAAGTGTAAAAAGTTAGAATTGATTAAGCAATATCATAAATACCACTGGATCTCTTAAGCGACTAAGTCTAAATACACATGATCGCTGAGAAAATTGACAACAAGGAAAAAATATATATTTTGTTTTGCATAAACAAAGAAAGAGCGAGAAGTACCTCATGAAGTTTGAAGGGTTGAAGAGAACTAGGTAACCATGCAAGCTTAGTGAACATATATTCTCCTTCTTTTCTCAGAACATAAAGATGTTAAGAGTTCGAGTAAGAAAATGACTTGAGAGTTGAGATATGGACGAAGAAGAAGACAATGAATTTTTTAGGGCATTTAAAAAATATTATACTCTTTTGAAATTCTTTTCTGCCTGATTGTAAAAGAAATGAGTAAACTAAGTTTAAAATTTGAATGATTGCTTGTGCAGATGGTTTTGCAGAGTTACAGTTGTCTTCCATGTATATTTTTTATTTTGCTATTTGGTACAGTCAAAAAGTTAATTAATTACACTTTTCTTTTGGTGTTGAAATTTCGATAGGTCCAATAGAATGTGAAAATAACACTTGGTCTTTGTTAGTTAGTGATCGTACATAAAACTAAGTAGGGTAAGGTTATTCTATTAATCTATTATTTTTGTTAGTTCCTTTCATTTTTCCTTGATCCATTTATTTAATACTTAGGATTATTAATTATTTTTTTCATTTCAATAACCTAACTCCCATTAATGGGGCATTTCATTAAAAGGCCATATGAAGTTCAAATTTAATTAAAAGGCCATGTAGGTTGAAAGTGTTAAGTAAATAGCCTTGTTTTTTTTTTTACTAAAGTTTACATATAGGGTTTACGATTCGTTCAGTGGACCATGACCGTTGTTATATTTTTATTAAACATATAGTTCTTGTACGTCTATATCAAACATATATAGTGTAGAATATTTACGTCTATATTAAATATATAGGGTGTACGATTCGTTCAGTGGAACATGACCGTTATTATATTTTAATTAAACATATAGTTGTTTTACGTCTATATTAAACATATATGGTGTAGAATGTTTACGTCTATATTAAACATATGTCCATAAACTTGGGAGATAAATATTGAAGTAAATTACCCTTAATCAGTTAAGCGATCCCGTCTATTTAGCCTTAGTCGCTTAAGAAGGTTACAGCAGTTGTGCTGAAACACTTATTGTGATAACAGGAGCGAGGCATTGTTCATAGTGAAAAACATTCTGAAAAATTTTGGCACTCTCTTGGTCTGCAGAGTGCCAGAATTTTTGGTTACAGAGTTCAATTATATATATCGGTTAAGCGATCCTATATACATAAGCCATGATTTGCTTAAGTGATATCTTGCATCGCTTAAGTGATCATGCCTAATTTCCTTTGTACTGTACAATAATCACTCTCAAATTCAAGGGTACAGATTTGGGTCGAAATTAAAAGAACTAGATAACCAGGCAAGCTTAGTGAACATATCTTCTTCTTCTTTCTTCATAACATAAAGGGTGCGTTTGGTTGAATATTCTCAATCCTATTCCCAAAATTTTTGTTTGTTTAATTATTTAGGAAATATTAGTTAGTTTTTTTAATCAATTAAGACCCCTTAAGTTTATTAATTTTATAAATACCCTCCAAAAGTTTAAAAATTAACAGAAACACCCCCACCCACCCATACTTCCCAGATTCTGGCAACCACCGTTGGTGGTAGCAAGAATGTGTCACAATGGCCTACAAACGACCGTCGATGGTAATTCACTGATGTGACCTTTTTCAGCCAGATCCATAGTGGATCTCGTCGCAAAAGGGCCAGATATGACCGTCATGGATGGCCAAAGAAATTGGCGTCATTGATGGTCAGCGATGGCCATATATTTGGCCGCCCATGATGGTCAGATCTGGACTTTTGCGGCCTTTGACGGCCAGATCTGGCCGTAGATCTGGTATTTTTTGACAAGATCTGTGGTCGATGTGGCCAAAAAAGGCCATATAGACGCCCTACCCATCAGATTTGACCGGTCTGTGTCGTAACACCCTTTTTCGGCCAGATTTGGACAGTGATCGCTAGAATCTGGCACCGTGAGTAGGTGGGGGTGTATTTGTTAAATTTTAAATTTTTTCCTGGGGGTATTATGATATTAATAAACTTAAAGGATCTAAAAGTAATTAAAATATAAACTAATATTTACTAAATAATTAAACAAACAAATATTTTGGGAATATGGATAGGAATATTCAACCAAACGCACAAGCCTATATGCCCCTCAAATTTTGGTGGCATGCCTTTCAAACTACCACTTATCTCACTAATAGACTTCCCACACCAATGTTATCCAACTTGTCTCCATTTCAGAAATTGTTTCATATTGTTCCTAATTACTCTTTTATCAAAGTCTTTGGTTGTGTTATATATCCTTTTCTTAGACCATACAATTCTCACAAGTTAAATTTCCATACAAAAAAGGTGCACTTTTATTGGTTACATTTTTGCATCATAAAGGATGTAAGTGTCTTGATTCCAACGGTTGAATTTACATTTGTCAAAGTGTCAAGTTTGATGAATTAGACTTTCCTTTTACAATGTCTGCTCCTCCTAACATCAATTCATCCCCTTTGAATTCTTCATTACTTGTTGAAACTTCTTCAATGTCTCCTGCTTCTTCATCATGGCACATTCTTGTCCCTCATTTCCCTTCTTCTTGCAATCAGTTTTCCGGTCCCTCACTTCAACAAACCACACTTGTTTCTTCATCTTTTCCTTGTCCATCCACAAATGATCAATTGAACTCTCTTGGCAAGTCCCCATCTAGTCCAGACACACCTACATCTTCCCCAACACCTACTGTATTCCTTGGTTCAAGTTCTATAACATCTCCACCATCTCCTGTCACCATACCTTCTGGTGAATCCTACCCTTTTGTTCCTTTGGCAATTCATTTACCCTGGGTAATTGAACCTCCTACAACCTTAAATACTCACCTTATGGTTACCAGGTCTAAAACCAAGGCATATAACACTGTTTTAGTTCCTTTCTCCTGTCTTGATAATAAGGAACCAATTACTGCCTCTAAAACTCTTTCCCATCCATCATGGAAGGCTTCCATGCAAGGTGAATATGATGCTTTGTTGACTAATCAAACTTGGGAACTGCTTTCAGCCACTCCTAACATGAATACCATAGGCTGTAAGTGGGTATTTAAGATCAAACGTAGTCCATATGGGTCCATTCAAAGATTTAAGTGATAATCATATTTTACACTATAATTTTGCATTGAATTTTGATAGGATTTAGGATACTTTTCATACAATTTGGGCCATAATTGCTACCTAATTCTATTAATTTGTCTTTGCAGGCCTAAACGATGATTTTTAGTATAAATGATAGTTTTGAGCGTAAATTGTGTAACTTGAGCTTGGAAACTCGGAATGACCTGAATTTAGAAGCTTTGGAAAGCTAAGAAGAAGAGGTGCAACTTTCATTTTGAGTTTTTCCTAATTCTGATTGGACAAAGGTAAAAACTTGGCTTGAAGTCGTGAAGAGTACACTGGGAAAAGTCTTTGTACATACTTCAGTATTTTTGACATAACTTTTGCTGTAGACCTCGTATTGTGCTGATTCTTGAACAAACAGAAACATAATGGAACGGGTTACAATTCATATTTTTAACACTTTTCCATATTCAGACTCTATCATGCTCAAATTTTTCCCAAAAGTATTCACCGTGGCAAGGAAAAAGCTTCGCCACGGCGAAACTGCATCAGATGTAAAAATAAAACGACGCGTTTTGGCTTGCTAGGGCTTCATCCTTAAGTGAGAGAGGTATAAATTAGAGTGAAAAGGAAGAGAAAAGGAGCTTGGTTCGTCATTTTGAAGGCAGCTCTTGGAAGGAGAAGAGAATTGAAGATTTGGGCTTCAAATTAGAGAAGATTTCTCCATCTTTTGCTTGTTTTTCAATGATGAATCTTGATTCAGTTTGTTTTTGTTATTTTATTTCGTTTTTGAGTATGAACTGAGTTGTTTAGCTAGGGTTTGATGTAACCTTGATACAATGATTCAAATTTATATGAATTGATTTACTTTGAGTTTTAATTTCCTGATTGAGTGTTTGTCTCTTTGCTTAATGACTTTTGGATGCTTGATCACCATTCAAATGTGTGTTGTTCACAATGAGACTGAGAAGTGATTTGTGATTGTGCCTCTTGGGATAAATACTGTAGATTAAGCAAACGCTAGAGATAGGTTTAGCGATCTATGAAATCTAGAGAGAATTTCATAAAGCTTAAAAGACTTTGAACTATTAATCTTCATTTTGTTGGGTGCGGAAGCTTAATAGGGATAAGTAGGGAAATGTAGCCTGAGAAGGTATGTTTTACAACTTAGGGAATTCGATTTTCAATCAAGGAATTAGAACTTGGGTAATAGATTCTATGATTTGGGTTAGCGTATCTAGGTGAAATCAACACCCTAGCATTTTTTTAGCATTGTTTAATCAGTTAAGTTATTGGGTTTTGCTTTAATTTCATTATCATTCATTTATATTTTGTTAATTTGTATTTAGTTTGTTAATTTTCCATCAATCCAATTTATTGTTTCTTCAATTAGGACTTAAACTAGAGAAATCGGTACTTATTAACACTATCCTCGTGGGAACGATACTCACTCATCACTTTATTACTTTGTGCGACTAGTGCACTTGCTATTTATGCATGTTGCAGTTACAACGCATCAAGTTTTTGGCGCCGTTGCCGGGGATAATTGATTATTAATATTGATAGTATCTAGTGTAGTGCTAAATTGAAGCTTTTATTTCATTTTTGTAGTTAATCATAAATATTGTATAGTCTTAAGCTTGAGTTCTTTTCTTTGTAGTTTTTAATTTTTTTTAATTTTGTAGTTAAGCTTAATTAAGTGTTTCTTGTAGTGCGTGTGGTGATCATGGTAGAAGTACATAGAACGTTGAGGGATTATGCCATACCAACGGTGCAAGAATGCAATTATGGTATTACAAGGCCACCTGTTGTTAGAGTCATGAAAGTGACTCTATTTTGGTGATAAAAATACCCCATGTGTGATTAAATTGAAGTATGTTGAGATAATTAAAGAATTTATGAATTTATTCATAAAAATCGCTTCCTAATATTTTTCTTATGAATTTAACGTGTTTGGAATGATTTTGGAAAGTATATGAGTTGATATTAGGTTGTGGTTTATGGATTAAGGGTGATTTTGTCTCATTTATGCTGTTTAGGGGGTAAAATGTCATGTTTTAAGGGGCTGATTTTGTCACTTTTCAATTGTGTAGGGACTAAACTAAAATTTTGTAGTTTATTCTATAAAACAAAATTTCAGATCGCGTGAACAGGAGGCTGCCATCCATAACGTTTTCCAGCGACCCTTCGTCTTCCACCTCTGGCGACTCTTTGGCTTCCTCGACCACAAATCACCGTCATCCCATCGTCCTGGACCACCACCGCGAATCACGGAAGCTGCCGCGATGTTTCATCTTCCCTCCACCGCGTCGTTTCGTCTTCCTGACCAGTTTTGGTGATTTTCCTGTGACGATTCGACTCCCCAAGGGTCGATCCACCTTCCCCACAGCCGGATCTACACTTCCCTAGCTTCAGCCGCCGCAAAAACCACCGAAATCCGTGATTTAGCCGCCGCGACTCTTCATCTTCCAGGCTAGATCCTGCTCATTTACGGCGACTTCTCACCTCCCCAGGACCTGATCTGAACTCCCCATCACCAGAGCTTTCAATCGGTACCTTCGGATCCCATTTCTGCCACCGTTTTCTGGACACCCGCCGGAAAATTAACGTTTTCTGGCGAACCGCGGCTGTTCGTATTTTGGGCTATCCATTGGTCGTTTTCGCCTTTTTTTCGCACCATATCGCTGTTGGTTACCTCCTCTCCTCCATGGTCAGCTTCGTTTCCACCGTTTCGGCCTCCGTCATCACCACCATGAGCGTCTAAGCTCCCGGTTGTCTGTTACGACATAGGCAAGATCGGGATTGACTCCACGACTCTCCTCAGCAGCTCTCGACTAGTTGGATGAGCCCGATTATAGGACATTTGGTAGTATTGTGCTTCAGATTATATTTGTTTTCGTTTCATGTTTGATTTTGATACTTTAATATGATTTGAGCATAATTTGTGATGAATATTGTTGTCCATTATGATTTAATGTTTTCATAGAACTTGATGAATGATAAACGTTGGTTTGAAATAAATAAATGATGAATATTGCTTTTCATTACTTCGCATCAATTGTAATTGAGTTGTGTTCGGATTTAATTTAATTTCTACTATTGTTGCGTTTATTGTGAAGTTGGTTGATTGGATTTTACATGTTGACAAATTGTATTTGTTAATCGCGTACCAACTAGTGGTATTGCCTTGTAGCGTTTTTCGGCGTTTAATGATAGTCTTTAACCAATCGAACTTGAGTGATCGGGTGAGACATGATAGATTATACCTAGAGTGCCGGGAGGCCATTTCATTGATTTACCTTGCCTTGTAGGTTTAGGGGATCGTAGAGGGTGGAGAAGAATTGTGTGAGTCGATCTCGTGTCGAACCAAAACCGTAACGGCAACATTTTTATTAGTTTTAATTGCACTATTTCATTATTTGCATTTAGTCTATTTAGTTTCATTAATCCATTGCCAATTTCATTTCCGCTACTTAAAATACATTAGGTTGTTAGTCTTGCTTCCTGTGGATTCGATCCTGCTTACCACTACTACGGTATTTAGGTTTAATTTTTAGACTATGACGATCGGTCTAACACCTGTTGCAGTGAACTTTGAGATTAAGCCGACAATAATTCAGATTATCCAACAGTCAGCCCAATTTGGTGGAAATTCATATGAGGATCCAATTTTGTATATCGCTAGCTTTCTAGGGATATGTGACACATTCAAGGTTAATGGAATGACTAATGATGCAATTAGGCTGAGATTGTTCTCATTTTCACTGAGAGATAAGGCAAAAGGTTGGCTCATGTCACACCCAGTTGGGACTATCACCACATGGGACGGATTAGCTCAAAAGTTTCTTGCAAAATACTTCCCACTAAAGAAGACGGCAAAAATGAGAAATGACATTATCTCTTTCATGCAAGGTAATGACGAATCACTTTATGAAGATTGGGAGAGGTACACGGAGTTGTTAAGGAAATGTCCACATCATGGTCTACCGCTTTGGATACAAGTCCAAACATTTTACAATGGGTTGCTACCAAATATTCAAACTATGGTAGATGTGGCAGCAGGCGGAGTCTTAAATAACAAGACCCCAGAAGATGCTTATGAATCGCTTGAGGTGATGGCCAACAATAACTACCAAAGACCAAATGGGAGAGCAATGCTGAAGAGAACAATGGGTCTACATGAAGTCGATGTGTTCGCCGCATTATCTGCACAAACTGCTTCACTTCAAAGCCAATTGGGAGGTATGAATGTAAATTCTATTCACTCACCTTTTATAACTTGTGAATTTTGTACAGGAAACCATGGGAGTGTGGAATGCCAAGATGGAAACCAATTAGTCTTCTCAACAACCGAGCAAGTGAACTATAATCCTGGTTGGGGGAATCACCCAAATTTGTCTTGGAGCAATCAAAGCAATCAATTAAATTAAAGGACAGTGCCAAACCATCAACTAATGGTGAATCGTCAACTGGTAGAGCTAAGAGTGTCAAAATTGGAAGATATGTTCAAAAAGTCCATGCAAGAAACCACAAGTTTTATTAATGAGACATGCTCAAACTTCAGAAATCAATGAGTGTCCATTAGAAATTTGGAGGTTCATGTGGGGCAATTGGTTGAACAATTGACAAAGAGATCTCAAGGTTCTTTGCCGAGCACAACGGTTACAAATCCTAAGGAACAATTAAATGTCATAACATTGAGGAGAGGTATAGTGTTGAAGTAACCCCGCAATGAAGAAAAGTGGGAAGAACATGAAGACAAGACTAATGAAGAGGAAAATCTCAAAGCGGAAAGGTGTGCAAGATACTTAGGGGAATTTTAACCAAGCAACTCACTTCACAAGGAACAATTTGAGGAATTTGGTGTAAATGTGCACAAGTCAAAATTGGTGTTGGAAGAGACTCCAAACATTGGACTCAACCAATCACCATCTCATCTCAAGTACGCATATACGAATTTGAAGTTCCGAAAAGATGCTTATGAGAATGGCCGAAATTCCAAAGGAAAGACCAAGAGGTGGCAATGGGAAGTGAAGAACCCCACAAGGATCCACATTGATGAAAGAATGAGAAAGTCGAGCTTCCGACTATAAACAAGCGCTTCTTGGGAGGCAACCCAAGTGTTTTCATTTGTTTGTTGTTTTGAATTTGTTTAGTTGTTTTATGAATTAGAATGATTTTGATTTCGTGTGTTTTTGGGTGTTTCAGGTGAAATATCGAACTAAGGCGAAAAAAGGAAAACTTCCGCCAAAACGGGTGATGCGTTTACTGGAATTTTTTCGGAATTTTTTGCCGCAGCGAGAAAATTTGCTTTGCCGCAACATCGAATGGGTTTGCAATTGAATGAAGAACTTCGCTGCGGCGAAGTTTACTCTTCGCAGCGGCGAAGTTTGTTTCCCATATATACTCCAGTCATTTTTCATTTTTCATGAAAAACTTCAAAACACATCCAAGAGCCAAACACTTCCACATTCAATCCAGAGAGTTTTCATTGAATTTTCTTCCCATTATTCCACTCCCTTACCTCTTTAAACAATCATTTACCTTTCAATTGCCCCAATTTAACCCATTTTGAAGAAATTTTTAGCAACCCCTAGGTTTTGAAAATTTGGAGCTTTCTTTGTGATTTTTAATGAAATTGGAGCAATTGAAGGTTGGAAAGCTTGGGCTTGGTAAGGTTAAGAGTTTTTGTGCAATTTATTTGTTCACTTTCAATTGTGGATTCGTTTTTGTTGAAAAATTGCTTGAATTTGTTGATTGTGGATGTTGGTTGAGAATTTGAGGATTGAGTTGATTGTGGAGTGTAGAAATTGTTGACTTTGATTAAATTTGGTGTTGAAGAAGTTGGGTTTGTTGTGTTGAAGTGCTTTTAGCAAATTTGGGAGTTGTGTGAAGAGGAAGAAGTAGAAGAAGATTGAAGCCTGAAACACTTCTCTTTTTAGTTTTTGCTTTTATTTCTTTATGTTTTGTAAGTAGGAATTGATGTTGATTTCTTGCTTTTTAGCTCTTTATTTGTTTTTGTTTAGATTTTAGGTTTACTTCAATAAGGTTGAGATTAGGATGTAATTCTTCCATATTAATCGGTGAGGGTATCTAACACATTTGGCACCATAGATTTCCAATTGTTTGACAGATGATGATGATAAGGAAGCCAAGGAATGGATGCCAGGATTTTGTACAAAAATTGGCCTTTACGGATTAATCTTGTAACCTTTACTTTTTTTTTTTTTTTCTATTCCTTGGATGTGCATGATGTGACATTGGGGACAATGTCATTTTAAGTTGGGGGTAGGAAAATTTTGAGAATTTGTGTGTTTAGTTTGTTTGTGTGTTTCTTTTTGTTTTAAGTTCTTTGATTGTTATTTGTTTAGTGTGTTTAGTGTGTGTTGTGTTGTTGTTGCCTTGATGAATTGCATAAGTCTATGATGAAACTAGAATTGTTGGGATATTATTTTTGGAAAATGTTAAGCATTGCTTCAAGTTTATGTTTATTAACTAAATTTTGATTGAGGTTTGTTGAGTGGTTCAGCCACCATTTTCATTTATTTCGGCATGCTTAGATTCATTTTATGTGGTTAGGTAAAGTTTGATAATGTTGGTGGACTCTAGAACCTAGTAGAGAAGTGCTTGGGGCGAAATTCTAGGATTAGACATTGTTGAGGAAATGATTTAGGCATTTTTCGGAATGTTTGAGCCTTTCCAGCCGACCCATGAATGAATCTTTCCCTAGTCACCCATTTGATTCTTATGAGATTATCATTGCTTTATTTTCCTTGCAAACAAAAAAATTGTCCAATCCCTATACCCTAAACACTTTATCATACCCTTTAGGAGAATTATGGACCTAATGTATGACACAAAAGAGCTTTGAGAGGTGTGTGAATAAGTGATGGACCAAAATCTTAAGTTTTGGGGTTGCAAAAATGGCACGAAGAAGGGGCAAGAGACCTCAATGGTGTTGTAAATATTTGTTAATTTCAAAAAAAAAAAAAAAAAAGAAGAAGAAATTTTTTTTTCTTTAGTTCAATTCAAAATCAAAAATAAGAAATGCACAAGTTTCAGGGTTGTAAAATGGTTGATACTTTGATTGGTGGTTGAGAAAGAAAGTGGAGATTGATGTAGCTCTTAGTGTTTGCATGAGGAAAACCGAGTTCTCTTACTTTGTTTATCCTATCCCTTTCCTTGGAGCCCACTACCTTAGCCTAATGTTACAAGCTTGCAAAGACCTTTTGATCCTTAGCGATGTCTAGTCTATATTAGTAGAGAGTAGTTCCATACTTAGGCTTATGGAGTCTGCCACCATTTGATAAACTTTACATTTCTGCATAAAATAATCCAAGAAGTCGGAATGTGGACTAAAGTGGGGATCACCTACTCGGGGGACTAATAGAGAAAGATAATCGATGTAACTTATAACTTTTTGGAGTGTTGAACATTTTCTAGTAATAATTTTTCAGCAACCTTAGAGACTTGCATAAATTCTAGGCAATTCTTGTGTTGAGTTTGAGTCTAATTTTTGTTTGTTCATTTTTAGTTTGGTTGTTTTGTGTTTTTGGTTGTTTGTTGCTTTTCTTTCTTTGAGTTTTTATTCCTTTTTGCTCGAGGACGAGAAAATCTTAAGTTTGGGGGTATTTGATAATCATATTTTACACTATGATTTTGTAACGCCCCACTTGAGTACGTAGCTAATGTTTCTTCTTTTGCTCGTATTTGAGTCGGTTTATTAGTATTATTATTTGGTTGGCCTTTGATTGAGTGGTATGTTGAATATTTGCCTTGAAATTGGTTGAAAATAGAAGAAGTTTAGTGTTCCAGGCTTGGCCGGGGCGAAGAATCTTCGCCGCGACGAAGAGGTGTTGAAGCCGGGGAAGCTGCTGGATAGTTTCGCCGCGGCGACAGAAGCTTTTTCGCCACGGCGACGGGCCGACCAAAATGTTTGTTAAGTTTTAGATATTTTCTTCCCTAAGGGCAATTTGACCATTCTACCCCTAATTAGTAGGAAAAGTGGGGAGTAAAATGTAAGGAATTTGTTTGGAGAATATGTCAATATGGGGATGTGTTTGTAATGAATTAAAGGATATAGATGGAATTCCTAAGGAAGAGTAAGGGCAAAATGGGAATGCTTGTGCATAAATTGTATTAAAAGGAATTAAGTCATTGCAAACCCTTCATTCTTCTTCTCCACTGCCACTCTCCTTTTTACTTCCTCTCAATTTCTCTTTCAATGGTTCAAGGATTTTTAGAGGGCTTTTGGGGTGATTTGGGGTAGAAAATCAATCTAAGGCATCCTAAGGTAAAGATTCTTGCTTTGGATATGAAGTTTGTGAGAGTTTTTGTATATTTGAATATTGAGGTCTTTTGGTTGTCTTGTTTAATTGTTTAAAGGGTAGAGAAAACTCAAGCAAACCAAGAGAAAGGAAGAGCTAGTGAGATCTCTCCATCACAAGGTAAGTAAACCCCAACCCAAGTAGAGATTTGAGGACTTTCTTGAATAGAGAGTTAATAGCAATTATGTGTGTATGTATATACATGTGATATGCTATATTATTAAGATTTAAATGGAGATAATTATTGCTTAATGGTTGTTCATACACTTCAATTATGAGAAGTGAGATGTGGGTTGGGAATGTAGTTTGAGATGGAATTGAAGGATGTTGAGAAATCCTTTTTGGCAGTGTTTTTCTATAGCAGGATTTATGACTATGCAAGGGAGTTTGCTCCCATTTTGGATGGTTAGAGAAAGACATAGAATTATTGTTATAGTAGGGTCTTGTTATGCACTTGAGTTGTTTGATGAAATGCCTAATAGAGGGTTGAGTATGAGTAGTGAACCTTAATTCTTGCAACATTGCATGTTGGCATTTCATAAGTGCATTAGTGGAGATGAACCATCCATATGCATTATTTGTGCATTGAGAAGTGACTTAAGAAAGAGTAGAAAACTTTGTGTGTGCACTTGCTTTATGAGTAGAGAACTTTGTGAATGCAACTACTCTACGGGTAGAGAGAATGAGAAGTGTTAGAGTAGAGAAAGTCATTAGAACGGGTTGATGCTTTGTGATCGTCACCAAATATTTAGTAGAAATGGGTTGATGCTTGGTGGTCGTCACCCGATATTTAGTAGAAATGGGTTGATGCTTGGTGATCGTCACCCGATATTTAGTAGAAACGGGTTGATGCTTTGTGATCGTCACCCAAAAGTCATGAGAAACGGGTAGGTGCTTTGTGGTCTCCACCCGATAGTTATGAAAATCGGGTAGATGCTTTGTGATTCCCACTCGGTAGTCACTAAGAGCGGGTTGGTGCTGTGTGAACTCCACCCGACAGTCATGAAGAGTGAGATGGTGTTGTGTAAATGCCATCCGGCCGTACCTCCGGTAAGATGAGGCCATAACGTTAGTAGAAAACAATAGAAAGAAAGTGTGAGGAAGGAATTAAGAAAAATAGTTACGGGGATAGACAGATAAAGAGTTTACTTACTGAGCATTTTTGTGCTCACCCCAGCGTTTTCCTTTGTGGATGCAGGATCTAGGTGATGATGCAGTCGGAGGGGTGTCAGCAAGCGAGGAGCAATGGCTACACTGTTTCCCCTGTTTTTGTCTTTTAAATGGCATTTTGTAAAATAATACTCTTTGTGTATAAAAGACTTATTACATATAATAAAAAGGAAAAGTTTTGAGCCCATTTTCTATTATTATTATGCAAGCATTTTATTAGTTTATAGCAGATGTTACAATTTAGGATACTTTTCATACAATTTGGGCCATAATTGCTACCTAATTCTATTAATTTGTCTTTGCATGCCTAAACGATGATTTTTAGCATCAAAGACAATTTTGAGCGTAAATTGTGTAACTTGAGCTTGGAAACTCGGAATGACCTGAATTTAGAAGTTTTAGAAAGCTAAGAAGAAGAGCTACAACTTTCATATTTTGGGTTTTTCCTAATTCTGACTGGACAAGGGTGAAAACTTGGCTTGAAGTCGTGAAGAGTACGTTGGGAATTGAAGAAAAATGTCTTTGGATGTGCTTCAGTATTTCTGACATAACTTGAGCTGTAGACCTCGGATTGTACTTATTATTAAACTACCAAAAATATAATTGAAAGGGCTACAATTCATATGTTTAACACTTTTCTAGATTCAGACTCTATCATTCTCAAATTTGGCTCGAAAGTATTCATCGCGGCAAGGAAAAAGCTTCGTAGTGGCGAAACCTGCATCAGATGTGAAAATAAAACGACGCGTTTTGGCTTGCTAGGGCTTCATACTTAAGTGAGAGAGGTATAAATTAGAGCGAAAAGGAAGAGAAAAGGAGCTTGGTTCGTCATTTGGAAGGTAGCTCTTGGAAGGAGAAGAGAATTGAAGATTTGGGCTTCAAATTAGAGAAGATTTCTCCATCTTTTGCTTGTTTTTCAATGGTGAATCTTGATTCAGTTTGTTTTTGTTATTTTATTTTGTTTTTGAGTATGAACTGAGTTGTTTAGCTAGGGTTTGATGTAACATTGATACAATGATTCAAATTTATATGAATTGATTTTCTTTGAGTTTTAATTTCATGATTGAGTGTTTATCTCTTTGCTTAATGACTTTTGGATGCTTGATCACCATTCAAATGTGTGTTGTTCACAATGAGACTGAGAAGTGATTGTGCCTCTTGGGATAAATACCGTAGATTAAGCAAACGCTAGAGATAGGTTTAGCGATTTATGAAATCTAGAGATAATTCCATAAAGCTTAAAAGACTTTGAACTAGTAATCTTCATTTTGTTGGGTGCGGAAGCTTAATAGGGATAAGTAGGGAAATGTAGCCTGAGAAGTTATGTTTTACAATTTAGGGAATTCGATTTTCAATCAAGGAATTAGAACTTGGGTAATAGATTCTATGATTTGGGTTAGTGTATCTAGGTGAAATCAACACCCTAACATTTTTTTAGCATTGTTTAATTAGTTAAGTTGTTGGGTTTTGCTTTAATTTCATTATCATTCATTTATATTTTGTTAATTTGTATTTAGTTTGTTATTTTTCCATCAATCCAATTTATTGTTTCTTCAATTAGGACTTAAACTAGAGAAATCGGTACTTAGTAACACTATCCTCGTGGGAATGATACTCACTCATCACTTTATTACTTTGTGCAACTAGTGCACTTGCTATTTATGCATGTTATAGTTACAACGCATCATTAAGGCAAGATTAGTGGTTAAAAAGTTTCAGTAGACTCCTAGTATAAAGCACTTAGAAACCTTTAGCCTTGTAGTGAAATCACCAACCATTAGAGTGATTATGAGTCTAGCCATGAGTTATGGTTGGGACATCCAACAAGCGGATGTTAATAATGCCTTTTTAAATGGTGAGCTTACTGAAAAAGTGTATATGGTTCAGCTCGAAGGCTTTGTCAGGTCCCAGCATCCTCATCATGTTTGTAAGTTGATCAAGGCACCAAGGGCCTGATTTGACAAATTAAAGAAAACATTTCTTGCTTGGGGGTTTGTTCATTCAGTGGCAGATCCTAGTTTGTTTATTTACAAACATCAAGGGAAGGTAATGTATGTCCTGATGTATGTGGATGATATTCTCTTAATTGGAGATGATTCTAACTTGGTTTTTAGAAACAGTTCAAAAGCTCAATACTCAGTTTACCTTGAAAACCCTGGGATCTTTAAAATATTTCCTTGGTTTTGAGGTGTCAAGAACTGAATCTGGTCTACATATGAACAAAGAAAAGTATGTCAAGGATTTGCTGGTGAAAATAAACATGATGGATTGTAAACCTTGCCCTACACCAATGGTTGTTGGTACCAAACTCACAGTTGGGGATAGTGAGCCTTATGACAATCCTGCCCTCTATAGAAGCAGCATTGGGGCACTTCAATACTTAACTCTATCTCGGCGAGACATCTCCTACTCTGCCAACAATTTAAGTCAATTTTTGAAGGCTCCTACACAACTTCATTAGTAGACCTATAAACAACTACTGAGGTACATCAAGGGTACTACCAACTTTGGTGTTTATTTTAGTAAAAGTTAGAGGTTTAATCTTGAATGTTTCACAGATGCCGATTGGGCTAGTAGTCTCCATGACAGGAGATCTTGTAACGCCCCACTTGAGGTACGTTGTTATTGTTTCCTCTTTCGCCCTTAATCGAGTTGGTTTTCTGTTATAATTGTTTGTTTGAGTGTTATGTTGAATGTTGCCCTGAAATTGGTTGAAAATAGAAGAATCTTAGTGAACCAAGCTTCGCCGGGGCGAAGAAGAGTCTTCGCCGCGGCGAAGATGTGTTGAGACCAAGGGCGAAACTCTCTGGACAGTTTCGCCGCGGCGACAAAGGTTTCTTCGCCGCGGCGACGGGCCGATTTTTATGTTGGTTGAGTTTTAGATATTTTCTTCCCCAAGGGCAATTGGACCTTTCTACCCCTAATTAGTAGGAAAAGTGGGGAGTGAATTGTAAGGATTTTTCATGGAGAGTATGTTGAGATGGGGGTGAGTTTGTAATGAATCAAAGGATATGGATGGAATTTCCAAAGAAGAGTAAGGGCAAAATGGGAATGATTGTGTTTTATTTCATTAAAAGGAATTAGAATCAAAGAAACCATTCATTTCTCTTCTTCTCCAACGCAACTTCTCATTCTTCTCCTCTCAACTTCTCTTTTCTTTTGATCAAGGATTTCCAAGGGATTTTGAAGTGATTTGGGGTGGAGAAAACAACTTAGGGCTTCCTAAGGTAAGGATTTTCCCTTAAGTTGTGTGATTTGAAGATTTTAGTTCATTTTGGTTTTTGAGAGTTTTCATTCTTTTGGTTAAGAGTAGAGAATAGCCAAGAGAACCAAGTGGAAAGAAGATTGGTGAAGTCTCTCCATAGCAAGTAAGTAAAACCCAACCCAAGTTGAGATTCATGAAATTTCTTGATTAGGGTTTTGATAGAAATGGTGTATGTATGTGATGTGCATGTAATATGCCATGTATGGAGTATTAAATGGAAATTTCTATGCTTTGTGAATGTTCTTACCTTGCAAATTTGAGAAATGAGTGTTGGTTTGGCAAGGTAGTTGAGATGGAATTTAAGGGGTATTATGGAACCCTTTTTGGAAGTGTTTTCTATGGCAGGTTTTGTGGCTTTGTGAAGGGGTTTTTCCCCATTTTGGATGGTTAGGAAAAGTTTTAGATTCATGACTATGAGATAGTTTTATAGTGCACATGAGTTGTTTGATGAAATGCCTAATAGAGGTTGAGTGGTAGTAATGAACCTTAATTCTTGCAACATTGCATGTTGGCATTTCACAAGTGCATTAGTAGAGATGAATCATCCATGTGCATTGTGATATGCATTGAAAAGTGACCTAAGAAAGAGTAGAAAACTTTGTGTATAGAAATACCCTATGAGTAGAGAGCTTAGTGGGTAAAATTACTCTAAGGGTAGAGAGCATTGAAAAATGCTACAATAGAATGAGTTAGAAGAGTAGTATAGTTGGGATGATGCTTTGTGATCATCACCCGACCATTATGGGAATCGGATGGATGCTTTGTGATCATCATCCGAATAGCCTTAGAGAGATGGGTCGATGCTTTGTGATCGTCACCCAATGAGTAATAAAAAAAAGGGGTAGATGCTTTGTGACCACTATCCGATTAGTTAAGAGATATGTAGGTTGATGCTTTGTGATCATCATCCAATGGCTAGTAGAAGCGGGGTGATGCTTTGTGATCATCACCCGATAGTGACTAGAGATGGGTAAATGCTTGGTGATCATTACCCAAAATTCATGAGGAACGGGTAGATGCTAGGTGATCTCCACCCGATAGTTAGGAGGAACCGAGTTGGTGCTTTGTGATCCTCACTCGGTAGTCACTAAGAACGGGTTGGTACTGTGAATTCCACCCGATAGCCATAGAGTGAAATGGTGCTGTGTGAACGCCATACGGCCGTACCTCCCGGTAAGATGAGGCCATGATGTTATTAGAAACAGAAATGTCAGATTAGAAAAGGAAAGAATTGAGAGTCACACACTGAGATGCATTAGAGAAGTTTTACTTACGAGCATTATTTGTGCTCACCCCGTTATTTTCCTTTGTGGATGCAGTTCTAGGTGATGTTGCGGTTGGTGGGGCGTCGGCGCGCGAGGAGCAATAGCTACACTGCTTCCCTATTTTGTCTTTTGAAATGCACTTTTGTAAATGATAACTTTTGTGTATAAAAAGACATGTGAATTGTAATGAAAAAGAAACTTTTTGGGCCCAATTTTCCATTGTTAATTGCATGCATTATACTAGTTTTCGAAGGTGTTACATTTTTGGTATCGAGCAAAGATTTTGGGATTGAACGAGTACTATTCTCATCGCCACGACGTCCCTCTAACCAACCGTGTGAGTAATCCTTTCCTTACGGTAATTGTTTCTTGAGTTCATTAGTGTGATCATTTTGTAGATGAGGCGTAGTTATCGAAATCGCGGTAAAGGTGTGGTGAATGAAGGAGAACCTTCTAACCCACTGAGTCTACGCCCCTCCCTTGGATGAAGCTAGAATCCGGGAATAATACAGAGGTTATGATAGAAACTCGGGGGAGAGTTGTACCCCCGTGCACCGCCGCTTACGCCCTGTCGAGAGAGGGCAACGGTACCTCCCCGTCAAGAGAGTTGAACCGATTTATGGTCTTTCCGGTCAACATCAGCCCTCGAGTTTAAAGGGTACTACGGATCCAGTAGCAGAGGAGTGGCTTGGGTCGTAGAACGAGCCACGGGTTTATTTCCCATGACATCGGGAGAAGATCCGGTATGCGAGTTTCTGTTTCCGGGGTGATGCCCGAATTTGGTGGGAATTAATGGAAGAAACTCATGATGCGACAGAATGACATGGGAAGAGTTTAGGCAAGAGTTTGAGGCTGAGTATAGATCCAGAGGACCAAGTTCATGAGAAGGTCCAAGAATTTATCAGTTTACAGCAAGGAGCTAGCGCTGTGAAAGAGTACTGAGTGAAGTTCAACGCCCTTGCAAGGTTTGCACAGGAATAGTTAGCACCCGGCCTTGAGAAGGGATAAGTTTGTACATGGATTGAAGCGGAGATGCAGGGATATTATGACAAGCTCCAACCCTCCTCGCAATTACAAAGGTGAGGCCTTGAGGCGGGCAATGAAGGCGGAGATTTTTGAGAATAAAATCTTCCCGGTAGGATCCTCGACAGGAGGACCGAAGGAGCTACCCTCCGCTCCTCAGAGAGAGAGACATGAGGGTGAAAAAGGCAAAGATATGAAGAATCAGAAAAAGAAGTTTCAGTATAAACAGAATAGAAAGGAGTGGAGGAATAAGCGACCTCGAACGGAAGGGTTTCCTCCTTGCCCTAAGTGTGGGAAGAACCACCCGGGAGAGTGTCGAAGGATCAGAGAGTATGCTATAGGTGCCGACGGCGGGGCACATGATGAGGGATTGCAAAGCTCCTTCCACCAACTACTCGAGTTCAGGGAGGTGCTGCGAGTGCCGAGTTTTTACCGTGGCACAAGGGGAAAGCAGAGGCCGATCCATCACCATCATCAGGTCGTTATTATTTCATGCATCCCTTTATATGCTTTAATTGATTCGGTGCTACCCATTCGTTTATATCTTATGGGATGCTTGAGAGATTAGGTTTGAGACCTACTAGAGCGGCACAACCCATTAAGATAGAACTACCAGATGGGGTTAGTGTTGTGACTCAAGAGATTTTGTTAAGAGAGTCCTTAGTGATCCAGGGTAGAGAGTTAATCGTTGACTTAATAGTTTTTGATATGCCCGACTTTGATGTGATTCTGGGCATGGATTTCCTAGGGAGGTATGGAGTAGAGATTGACTGTCGGAAAAAGAAGGCGAGGTTTAACCTCGATTGTGGAGATAAGTTTAGTTTTGGAGAAGGCCATCAGTTGAGCATGCTGATTAGTAATGTAAAGGCCAGGAAGATGTTGAGAAAAGGGTGTTCGGGTTATATTGCCCATGTAGTGCAGAGTGGTGATGTTCCACAGCTAGAGATCCAGAAGGTGCGGAGGTTCGAGACTTTCTAGATGTGTTTCCCAAGAGTTACGGGTTTGCCTCCAGAGAGAGGTAGAATTTAGTATCGAACTAGCACCGAGGACAGCACCAATATCTAAAGCCCCTTATAGAATGGCCCCAGCTGAGCTCCAAGAATTAAAGAAGCAACTCCAAGAGCTTTTAGATAAAGGCTTCATCCGACCAAGTCATTCCCCTTGGGGAGCTCCAATCCTATTTGTGAAAAAGAAGGATGGATCACTAAGGATGTGTATCGATTATAGGGAGTTGAATAAAGTTACAGTGAAGAATAAGTACCCGCTACCCCGGATAGATGACCTCTTTGATCAGGTTGAAAGGTGCAGTAGTGTTCTCCAAAATTGATTTGAGGTCCGGGTATCATCGTGTAAGTGGTGAGCAAGATGTGGCTAAAGCGCCTTTCGTGCAGTGCGGGCATTATGAATTTGTAGTAATGCCTTTTGGCTTGACTAATGCCCCAAAGAATTTTTATGGACTTGATGAACAGGGTATTCCATGAGTATTTAGATCAGTTTATTGTTGTCTTCATCGACGACATTTTGATTTACTCAAAGTCCAGAGAAGAGCATGAGAAACACTTGGGATTAGTATTACAACGACTGAGAGAAAAGAAGTTGTGTGCTAAGTTTTCCAAGTGTGAGTTTTGGTGAATCAAGTGATATTCTTGGGTCATACCGTGTCGAAGGAAGGGATTTCGGTAGATCCGAGTAAAGTGCGAGCAATCTTAGAATGGCGAGAAGCAGTGAAAGAAATCGGGAGTTTCTTGGGCTTGGCAGTTACTACCGGCGATTTGTAGCAGGGGATTCGCCCGATTAGCTAAAGCTGGGATTGTGACTCTTACCAAGCGAAAACTCCTTTTGTCCTGTCGGCAGCTTGCGAAGAAAGCTTCCAAGAGTGAAGAAGAGGTTAACATCAGCTCCCCGTGCTAGTGTTACCGCAGAGGGTGTAGATTATGACATTTATACAGACGCCTCTTTGCAGGGACTCGGAGCTGTATTGATGCAGTTAGGTAGGGTTATAGCTTATGCTTCTCGTCAATTGAAAGAGTACGAGACCAGATACCCTACGCATGACCTAGAGTTAGCAACTGTGGGTCTTTGCTTTAAAGATATGGAGGCATTACCTTTATGGTGTGAAGAGTAATATCTACACCGATCATAAGAGTTTGAAGTACTTCTTCACTCAAAAGGAGTTAAATATGAGACAGAGAAGGTGGTTAGAGCTGGTCAAGGATTATGATTGTGAGATCAAGTATCAACCAGGGGAAAAGCCAATGTCGTAGCCGATGCTTTGAGTAGAAAAGCCCATGTTTTCCAGGCTTACTAGGCGAAAGAGTTAATAGAAGAGTTGTCTAAGGAGCAGTTGAGGTGGTTCCGGGAAGAATTTCCACCTAGTGGAGTCTGACTCCTCTTTACTAGAGGAAATTAGAGAAAAGCAAATGGTGATGAGTGGTGTCGAAAATAGTTCGGCAAGTGTGTGAGGGCAAGACATCGGAGTTCTTTGTGAGAGATGGTGTCCTCTAGGGAAATCGGTTGTGCATTCCTCCAAATGAGGGGTTGAAACAGAAAATCCTTGTAGAGGCTCATGACACACCGTACACCGCTCATCCGGGAGCAACCAAGATGTATCAGGATATCAAGAAAGGCTATTGGTGGTCTGGTATGAAGAAAGACATCGCCGAGTTTGTGGCTAAATGTCTAACTTGCCAGCAGGTGAAAGCAGAACACCAACGGCCGTCAGGGTTGCTTCAGCCATTGAGTGTTCCCGAGTGGAAATGGGAAAGCATTTCAATGGATTTTATCACGGGTCTTCCCAGAGTGCAGAAAGGGTGTAATGCTATATGGGTGATTGTGGATAGGTTAACCAAGTCAGCCCATTTTCTCCCAAAGAAAGGAGAGTACCACTCTGATCGCTTGGCTCGAGTTTACCTCAAGGAGATAGTCGGATTGCATGGTGTGCCCAAGGTTATAGTATCGAGATAGAGATTCCAGTTTGTTTATTACGGACAAGTTTACTGAGGAGTTTAGGTTTGGGTACCCGCAGCATTGATCTGCTATCATCCTCGAGAGATGGCCAAACCGAGAGAACGAATCAGTGCTCGAGGATATGTTGAGCTGTTGCATGGATTACAGTATCCTGGCATGAGATGTTACCATTAGTGGAATTTGCCTACAACAACGCTTATCGCTCCAATTAGAATGGCGCCTTACGAGGCTTTGTATGGTGACGGTGTAGGTCTCCGCTTCATTGGGATGAAGTGGGAGAGAGAGATGAGTTGAGTACCGCTCTTGGGCCAGAGATGACTCAGAAACTTGTAGAAGATGTGAAGGTAATCCGAAGTAGAATGAAGCAAGCCCAAGATCGACAGAAGAGTTATGTCGATTTGAAGAGGAAAGAGGTAGAATTCCAAGTGGGCGACAAGGTGTTTCTGAAGGTTTCCCCTTATAAGCGAGTCATGCGCTTTGGAACCAAAGGGAAATTAGCACCGAGGTTTGTAGGTCCTTTTGAAGTATTGCAACGAGTAGGAAAGGTGGCCTACAGATTGGCTCTACCACCTAGTATGGATAGGGTGCACGATGTCTTCCATGTCTCGATGTTACGGAAATATGTAAGTGATCCCCTCCATATCTTGAGCGTAGAGGACGTTGAAGTAGCAGAGAATCTAGTATATGAAGAACGTCGATTCGATTCTCGGATCGACGGGAGGGTTAAAGAGCTGCGGAACAAGAGTGTTCCGCTAGTTAAGGTCCTTTGGAGGAATCACAAAGTGGAAGAAGCCACTTGGGAAGTAGAACGGGACATGCAGAATCGTTTCCCTGAGTTATTTGTTTGAATTTCGGGGACGAAATTCTTTTAAGGGGGGAAGAATTGTAACGCCCCACTTGAGGTACGTTGTTATTGTTTCCTCTTTCTCTTAATCGAGTTGGTTTTCTGTTATAATTGTTTGTTTGAGTGTTATGTTGAATGTTGCCCCTGAAATTGGTTGAAAATAGAAGAATCTTAGTGAACCAAGCTTCGGGCAAGGAAGAAGAGTCTTCCGCGCGAAGATGTGTTGAGACCAAGGGCGAAACTCTGCAGCGATTGCTGCGGCGACAAAGGTTTCTTCGCCGCGACGGGCCGATTTTTTATGTTGGTTGAGTTTTAGATATTTTCTTCCCCAAGGGCAATTGGACCTTTCTACCCCTAATTAGTAGGAAAAGTGGGGAGTGAATTGTAAGGATTTTTCATGGAGAGTATGTTGAGATGGGGGTGAGTTTGTAATGAATCAAAGGATATGGATGGAATTTCCAAAGAAGAGTAAGGGCAAAATGGGAATGATTGTGTTTTATTTCATTAAAAGGAATTAGAATCAAAGAAACCATTCATTTCTCTTCTTCTCCAACGCAACTTCCCATTCTTCTCCTCTCAACTTCTCTTTTCTTTTGATCAAGGATTTCCAAGGGATTTTGAAGTGATTTGGGGTGGAGAAAACAACTTAGGGCTTCCTAAGGTAAGGATTTTCCCTTAAGTTGTGTGATTTGAAGATTTTAGTTCATTTTGGTTTTTGAGAGTTTTCATTCTTTTGGTTAAGAGTAGAGAGAATAGCCAAGAGAACCAAGTGGAAAGAAGATTGGTGAAGTCTCTCCATAGCAAGTAAGTAAAACCCAACCCAAGTTGAGATTCATGAAATTTCTTGATTAGGGTTTTGATAGAAATGGTGTATGTATGTGATGTGCATGTAATATGCCATGTATGGAGTATTAAATGGAAATTTCTATGCTTTGTGAATGTTCTTACCTTGCAAATTTGAGAAATGAGTGTTGGTTTGGCAAGGTAGTTGAGATGGAATTTAAGGGGTATTATGGAACCCTTTTTGGAAGTGTTTTCTATGGCAGGTTTTGTGGCTTTGTGAAGGGGTTTTTCCCCATTTTGGATGGTTAGGAAAAGTTTTAGATTCATGACTATGAGATAGTTTTATAGTGCACATGAGTTGTTTGATGAAATGCCTAATAGAGGTTGAGTGGTAGTAATGAACCTTAATTCTTGCAACATTGCATGTTGGCATTTCACAAGTGCATTAGTAGAGATGAATCATCCATGTGCATTGTGATATGCATTGAAAAGTGACCTAAGAAAGAGTAGAAAACTTTGTGTATAGAAATACCCTATGAGTAGAGAGCTTAGTGGGTAAAATTACTCTAGGGTAGAGAGCATTGAAAAATGCTACAATAGAATGAGTTAAGAAGTAGTATAGTTGGGATGATGCTTTGTGATCATCACCCGACCATTATGGGAATCGGATGGATGCTTTGTGATCATCATCCGAATAGCCTTAGAGAGATGGGTCGATGCTTTGTGATCGTCACCCAATGAGTAATAAAAAAAAGGGGTAGATGCTTTGTGACCACTACCCGATTAGTTAAGAGATATGTAGGTTGATGCTTTGTGATCATCATCCAATGGCTAGTAGAAGCGGGGTGATGCTTTGTGATCATCACCCGATAGTGACTAGAGATGGGTAAATGCTTGGTGATCATTACCCAAAATTCATGAGGAACGGGTAGATGCTAGGTGATCTCCACCCGATAGTTAGGAGGAACCGAGTTGGTGCTTTGTGATCCTCACTCGGTAGTCACTAAGAACGGGTTGGTACGTGTGAATTCCACCCGATAGCCATAGAGTGAAATGGTGTTGTGTGAACGCCATACGGCCGTATCTCCGTAAGATGAGGCCATGATGTTATTAGAAACGAGTAAACACATTAGAAAAGGAAAGAATTGAGAGTCACACACGGGGACAGATAGTTAGAGAGTTTTACTTACTGAGCATTATTTGTGCTCACCCCGTTATTTTCCTTTGTGGATGCAGGTTCTAGGTGATGTTGCGGTTGGTGGGGCGTCGGCGCGCGAGGAGCAATAGCTACACTGTTCCCCTATTTTGTCTTTTGAAATGCACTTTTGTAAACAGTAACTTTTGTGTATAAAAGACATGTGAATTGTAATGAAAAGAAACTTTTTGGGCCCAATTTTCCATTGTTAATTGCATGCATTATACTAGTTTTCAGAAGGTGTTACAGATCTACAAGTGGATGTTGTGTATTTTTAGGTTCCAATCTGCTGGAATAGAATTCTAGGAAGCAAAAAGTGGTTGCCTTGTCCTCCACTGAAGTAGAATATAGGGCATTGGCACAAGGATCTATTGAACTTGTATGGTTTTGTAGCCTGTTTTCCGAGATTGGTTTAACTCTTACTAAAGTTCTAGTTATATGGTGTGACAACCAAAGTGCAGGCTCACTTGCCTCCAATCCTGTTTTTTGGGAGGACCAAATAGATTGAGCTAGATGCTCATTATGTGCGAGAACAAGTCACAACTTACAAGCTGAAAGTGCAGTATGTTTCAACTGAAAATCAGAAGGCTGATCTATTTACCAAAGCTCTTCTTGCCTCTAGGTTTGAAATTCTCAGAGAAAAACTTACCATAAGAGCTCCTTTGCCCACTATTAGTTCTGATGTTTCTTCCAAAATATGTGCTACATAGTTCTCTTCAGTTGTAATCTGCTGTTGTGTGACAGAATTAATGCTGCATTGTGTTTACTTGAGTGGAAGTTGAATGGTATGCTTACAAGTTGTTGGTTTGACAATTATGCTAAAGTGCTATTGCTGCGATGATTTTTTATTGTTGAAATGTCATGATTTGATGCTAATGATGTTGTAGTTTACTGCTCGAATGAGTCTCACTTTGTTGGAGTGTTAGTATTGCTGGTTTTAATTTGATGCTGCTGTTTTAAAGACAAGTATGTTGAAGTGCTATTGCTGTTGAAGTGTCTTGATTTAATGTTGATGATGTTTAGTTTACTGCTGGAATAAGTCTCACTTTGCTGGAGTGTTAGTATTGCTGGTTTTAATTTGATACTGCTGTTCTAAAGACAAGCATGTTGAAGTGCTATTACTGCTATAGCTTAATTTTACTTGATACCACAAATTCGAGTAAATTTCCAAAGTAATGGAGTTACCAACTGATCCATGGAAGCTTTTCGTGGAAGTCTTAATTCAAGGAGAATGATGATGAGTTTCTGCAGAACAGAGAAGTTCAACTTCAGAGGGAATGTTAGTATTGAAGTTGGTCAGGGATGCTGATGAGTTTCTGAAGAATAGAGAAGTTCAACTTCAGAGGGAATGTTTTTATTGAAGTTGGTCAAAGAATTATTAAAAAGTCTACAGAAGTTTGATTTAAGGGAGAATGTTAGGATATGAAACAGTTAAGTGCTGAGTGCTTTATATTTGTGTATAAGTTGACTTGTTGACCAAAGAGTTGATGTGTTGACTCTACTCTAGCTCAGCTACTTTATATAAAAAGCTATTGTGTAACTAATTCATTATTAAGAAATACAGATTGCACTTTTCAGAAAATTTTCTTTTCTATTTTCTCAGTCTTTCTCGCCATCTCTTACTCTTCACTATTTTCAAACTAGAAAGATCAAACAAAAAGTAAATTAAGGAATATTTGCAATCGATCGATTGTGTGTTCAATTAGATGTTGTTTAACTAATTAATTGCAATATATATGATTGATTCACCTAATTGAGGTGCATGATTTGATGTGTGATACCAGTTTCATTTATAAAATTAAAGCCATAGTCAACTAAGAATATAAACCACATAAATCCATTAGGGGCTTAAACTCTTAATTTTGTGTAGTGGGGTTAGGGCTGCTTTTGAGCCGAGCCAAGCTGAGTTGTTGGCTTAATGAGCCCGGCTTGTGAAAGGGGAGGAGGAAACGAGCTCGAGCCGAATTGAGCCATTGATTTCCTAGCTTGGCTCTGCTCGTTGAAGGGAGTAGGGGATTTTGAGCCTGGCTTGCGAGCTGGCTTAACGAGCTAGTAAAAAAAATGCAATTATTTTTTTTATTTACATATTAAGAGCAGATTTTTCATGCAATTCAACCTATTTCCTGTCTTGATACATTACACAACAACTAAATCTCTTTAAAAAATAAACATCAAAAGAAAATGCTACTGCTGATAACCATTTACCATTTAGCATACCACTTCTGTTAAGTATGTACGACAAATTAAGCAAAGTGAACTAAAGTTTTTTGTTTAGTTCACTTGACTTAATTAAGTTTTCATCAAAATAAAAGGGGGGCTAGCATAAAACATCCTCAAACATCAACATATATATAACAGCAAAATAAAATGTATAAACTTCCAAATCCTATTGGTTGTATGTCCATTCTAGCCCCACTCCTCCTGCAAACAAATTAAAGTGAAACACATAAGTACAACTGTTGTTGTACATAAACCGTAAAGATGAACATGCAAACCCAAACACAAAATTAAAAAATACATATTTGCACAATCCTACTACCACAACCAATGACTCATGGGTGAATCAAACAATCCACTGACTCCCATCACCTGAAGGGATAGGAAGTTGAATCTCCAAGTGATTCTCCTCTTTTTGAAATGAAAAAGAGATAAAAAATAAACTTTAGGTTAGAATAAAGTAAGTTTAAATATTGAATTAAACAAAAAATATAATCAATGGAACCTACTTTGCACCCTTTCTTCACCCAATTCAACATGCAACATTAGTCACATCCACATAAGAGCATCTCCACTGTATTAGGAGACAAAGAAACTTGGTAACTGTCAATAACCCAACTCCCAGCACTGAATGCAGACTCTAAAGCAACCATGGTAATCAGGATGGTTAGTATCTCATGAGCCATTGTAGACAATATAGGGTACTTGGTTGAATTTGCCTTCCACCATTGTAAGGCATCGAAAGCCTCACGATCCCCCACACACTTCCTTTCACAAATAATAGTCCAACTCAGACTTACTAGGCTCAACAGTTTCAACCACATCTAGAAAACTGCTAAAATCATCCCAACCCTCGGTTCCCTTAGCTGTTGATCACCAACAGCTCCATGTCCATAACCTTCTGATGTAGAAGCCTGGGTGATAGTCACAGCTTGATTAGCTTGAACATACTCCCCATATAGCTCATACAATGCATCCTAGACTGCTATAGTATTTGCCTGCGCTTCTGGCTCAGAATACATCTAAGGGAATGCCCACTGAATAACTCTCATTTTCAACTGAGGATCCAATACAACAACCATAGACATTAACACAATACATTCCCCCCAATATTTTTCAAACCTCTCCTCCATTTTCGTAACCATTATTCTAATAAACTCATCTTCAAATTCACTCTTACTATCCAACATACATTTCACTGGACACACCTCCTTCAAGAATAAATTAGATGTTGGATAATCACTCCCTAAAATGAGTTTGGTTGAACCACTGAAAACTTGTAAATGTTGCAGACTTTCTCCACTTTCTCCCAATCTTGCAGACTTTCTCCACTTTCTCCCAATCTTCCTCACTCAGATTATAATGATAACTTGTATCCCTCTCTTTCAATCTTGGAAATTTTTTTTTTGAACTTAATTGCCATTGCCAACATTTCATACGAAGAATTCTACCTTGTTTTACAATGTAGAATACATTTCCAAAACGACAATTTAAGTTGTTGAACAATATCAGAAAATACCTTAAGCCTACTTTTTGAAGCATTGATATACATCACGCTCTCATGGATGTCATCAATGATGTGCCTAATTTGATGAAGTCCATCTTGAACTATCATGTTCAAGATGTGTGCACAAAATCTTACATGAAACAGTTTACCTCCACAAAGGAGTTTCCTCGAAACTTCAAAATTTTCCTTCAAAACTTTAATCACAACATCATTACTTAAAGCATTATCTGCATAGATAGTGTACACCTTATTTTCAATTCCTTTTCCCATTAGGCACTTGAAAATGGAGTCAACAATCGCAATACTAGTTCAGGGAGGAGGTAGATGAACAAAGTTCAAGATACGTCTATTCAGCCTCCAACTACTATCTATCCAATGCCCTGTCAATACCATATACTCCATCTTCTGATTCACTGAATTCCATAAGTCCATAGTCAAACTAATCTTTGTCACACTCTTCAACAAAGTCTTCAATTTAACCTTCTCACTTTCGTATACCTTCATACAATCTTTTTTACATGTATGGTGTAACGCCCCACTTGAGGTACGTAGTTAAGATTTGATGAATGGCTTGAATGTTTATTGATTTATCCTCATTTGAATCTGTATGTTGTTAATATTGTTTGGTTGACCCTTGGTTGAAAGGGTGTATTGGTTTGGTTGAGTGGTTGCCCTGAAAATTTGTAAGACTTGACGAAATCTTGATGTTACAGTCTTCACCGGGGCGAAGAAGAAGCTTCGCCGCAGCGAAGACTCGGCTGAAATGTTCCCTTGAGATTTAGAGAGTTCTTCCTTTTGGGACTTAATGACCATTCTACCCCTAATTAGTAGGAAAAGTGGGGAGTGAAATGCAAGGAAATTGCATAGAGAATAGTTTGAATGGGGATGTTTTTGCAAATAATGAAAGGTCATAGGTGGAATTTCAAAGAAGGAGCAAGGGTATATTGGGAAAGAGTGGAGAAAATATGAGATATTAAGGGTTTAGCTTTAGAAACCTTTCATTCATTCTTCTCCACCGCCTCTTTCATCCTTCAATTCTCTCAAATTTTCATTCAATTTTCCAAGGATCTTTGAAGAGCTTTTGACTAGAAATTGATACAAGTTGATCCTAAGCACTTAAAGGTGAGAATCCTTACTCTAGGTGTGAATTTTATTGTTGAAAGAGTAGGATCCTTATTGAGTTTGTACTGAAGGTTTAAGAGAAAGTATCAAGCCATCAAGAGTAGAGAGCTTAAGTGATTCCTACTTGAGCCTAAGGTAAGTAAATCCACCTAAGTTGTGATTTGCGTGATTGAATTATGTGTAGAGATTTATTTATGATTAATGCTTGAATTTTTATGTTGAAATGAGTTGATGAATTCATGAATGAGTTCAATTTGTTATATGAAGGAATTTCCACCACGAGAAGAGTGGATTGTGTTGTTAAATTTTGGTAGAAGTATGGATAGAATTAGAAGAATTTGAGAGGAATATTTGAAGTGTGTTTTCTTTGCAGGATGTGTGATGATTTAAAGGAGTTGAACTCCAATTTTGGATGGTTAAGAAAAAAGTATAATTAAAGTTAGAATAGAGTTTACGTATGCACACATATTGTTTGATGAAATGCCTAAAAGAAGCATGAGTAGAAGTAGAGAACCTTACTTTATGCAACATAGCATATTTGCATGTCATGAATGCATATAGGAAAGATTTTAGGCATGACCCATCCATATGCATATGTTTAATTGAGTAATCACATGAGAAAGAAATATGAGAAATGAGAAAGAAACACTCTAAGAATAGAGATAAAGAAAAGAAAAAATTCTCTTAGAATAAAGAGAAAGAAAGAATTGGCACTAGAGAATAAAATGATTATTAAGTGCTACAAAAAAGAAAAGAAAATAGGTCGTGCGATGGGGAACCCGTGAGTGTAGAGTTACCTGCATGTAAACCGCCATGAGAGAGAGTGGTCTCCGCCATGAGAGAGCGGAATGAGAATGAGAAAAAGAATTTGTATAACCGTGAGAATACATGCGGATGAGAGCTATACACGAAAGAGAGTACACTCACATGGTCAAGGGTTCCGAATCCATGCATCGACCGGCAAAGAATAAGAGAAGAATAGAAAGAAAAGAAAAGAAAGAAAATGCATTGTTATGCTTTAGTGTCTCATTCATGCATGGTTATGATATTCTCCATGGGTGATGAGAATAGAAAGAAAGAAAAGAATAGTGAGAACTAGAAGTAAAGAAAGAACAAGAGAGATTGAATTGGAGAAAGTGACAAGAGTACGAACAGAATTGATGAGTAATGCACAGGGATTATAGAGTAGAAGATTTACTTACTGAGCATCTTTGCACTCACTCCGTTGTTTCTATGTTTTACAGGACATAGGTGAGGACGTGGTCGGATGGACGTCGGCAAGCGGGGAGACTTGGCTGCACTGTCTACTGTTTTTTTGAGAGTCTTTTTGTACAAATGATGTTGTACTATGTAAAGAATGTATTTATTAAGTAAAGAAAATTTTTGGGCCCAACCTTTTTGATAAATATACTTGTCTTTTTATTAATATGTTTTACGAATATGATAGTAGAAAGAAATTGTTACATATGGCAGGAAACCGAAGTCCATTAAGGAATCCCATACTTCATCATGTTGTGCAAGCCCTCTTCCTCCACAACCGTATATGGATGCTCATGCATGAGCACCCAATGGGTGATAAGTTGCCTCATCTTCATCAATTAGAACTTCCCACTTAGAGCTAGCAAAATAGTAGTTGCAACATCAATACTGGCACTCGGAAAACTAATATGTTGTTGCCTCATGGAAGCTTTTCTCTTTGAACACTGATTTAAATGTCTATAAACTTGGGGTGGTGCTTTCGGTGGCATTAATACACAGTTTTACTTTGCAATGGATACACTTTGCCTTTTTGTTATCACTAGGGAGTACCACCTCCTTAAACTCTATCTGTACCACTGATGTCTTAGCTCTTTTTTTTCTTTGGATTCTCATTCTCATCACTATTATCTGGGCCACTAATACTTTGCTTCATATTTGTGGTAATTGTATCTTACATTGTACAGGTGCTTGAGGAACTACTCTTCATTTACAAACCTATAAAAGGAAAAAAAATCTGCAATTTAATGTAAAACCAATATGAAATAATGTAAAACCAATACATTACAGACCAAAACAACCAAGGAATCAACGGATTAGCAGTTTTAAGGGTGACCAGACACACCTAAGGCTGCGTTTGGTTTGGGGGTGATATAAGATTAATCTTGTAATTTTTGTTTAATTTTCAAGATTCGCTTCTTTGGTTGTCAAGTAATAAAATATTACGTAATCTTTTCTTGCAAGTAGTGTTTACTGTTGGTAATATGGGGTAATCAGATTACCTTTCCAAGGGGTGGTAATATAAGATTACCAAGGTAATCTTAATTTTGACCATATTTTGCCCTTAATCTTTTATCATTTCGGACACATTTGACCCCTTACATTTGAAAATATAGCTAAAACATCCCAACCACAAAAAAAGTTTAAAAGTTAATAAAATACACCAAGCCACCCAAGACCACCGTCGACCGTTAGCCACCAACGCTAGCCGCCGACAAAAGTCATCGCATCGGGGCAAGACCAGCGAGATCTTGTTGGTCGTGTACCGATAAAGACGTTTTCGGCCATGGATTTGTGATCCATGGCCAGAAAAGAGTAGAACTGGCCGTTTCACGGCCAAAGATATGGCCATGAATCACCATAGATCTAGCCATGAAAAGGCTAGATGTCCATGGTTGCCGTTTCACGGCCACATCTTTGGTTGTGATATGGCCATATTCACAGCCAGATCTAGCCGTTTTGCCTTACCAACGCACGACCAGCCAGTCCGACCGGTCATGCACCATTATGGCAGTTGTTGGCGGTGGTGGCTGGCTGCCGGCAGTGGCTTGGGGTGGGTGGGGGTGATTTTGCTACAAATTTATGTTTTATGTGGTTGTCGTGTTTTAGCAAAATTTCAAATATAAGGGGTTAAAAGAAATAATTTAAAAAATAATAGAATAAAATAATAATAATATTATTATATTATTATTTAAAAAGGAAGACAATTTAATAATCTACACAACAAACCCACTCATTTATCCCTCAGCCAAACATATTATTATAACATACTCACCAATTTATTCCAACCATCCAAACACACTTCTCTAAAGATTCCCTGGTGCTCTATCTTTCTAATAATACAATATTCTCCCGTAATACAACATTCCTTGAACCAAACTCACCATAAAGGAATTAAAAACTACAATCCATATTTTTCCTTTTCATTTGTTTTATGTCATATAGTTTCAAAAGATTTATTATAATGCAAATTACGGTTCTAAATTAAACTTAAGTCAAATGTGTGTTGCTCAATTTTGTTCTGTCCAACCTCACATACTACTAATTTTGTCAAGTCAAAGTAATTATTAATTGTTTCTCTGAATCACTTTTACTGCTATATGGAATATGGACATTCATTTATTCTATTTCTAGTGTTTTAATTAAAGAGGTTGGTTGAAGAATTAAATGCCCCATTTTAATTAAAGAGGTCGGTTGAAGTTTGTCATGTGTCATCATTCTGGTGTTTTATGCCCCATTTATTCTATTTCTTTTGACCCACTTTCATGATGAACCCAAATAAACAATTTGTTCAAAACAAAAAAAAACACACTGCACACACATACCTTGAAGAAGGGATACGACAGACGCACTACTGAAAACTTGAAGAAGGGATACGCCAGACGCACTGTGTAAGCAATAACTAATCCAATTAGCGATCCCGAAATGCTACCAAGGACAATTCGACATTCACCGGAATAAACCATCTGAAATAGAACAAAATACACGAAAATAAAAATCCAACTTTAACATCTTCAGCTGAGTACTAAATCAATCATACACAACAATCATAACAAAGAAACATACTACAACAACACGACGGTTGACGGCGAAGCAGATGGGTTTCACGACGACAAGACAAAAGGAAAACACGCTGTGGCCAAATGCCGGCGAGATTTGAAGGGGTAGATGGGTTTGATCACGACGAGTCTGTGATAACATGACGGCGAAGCAGATGGGTTTGACCGCGACAAGGAAAGACGTCGGAGGCAGCTGAAAACTTGGCTGAAATTGTTTGGTTTTACGGCAAAGTGTTGAAGTCACGTTTTTAGGGCTTTTAAAACTGGGGGGATCTTTGTTATTTTGCAAACTTTTTGTTTTGAAAATTTTAGTTTAATCCCCCACACTTTAGAAAACACCTAAGATGGCCTACTAATTTGAGCCTCGCTAGGCTTGCGAGCCTAATGAGCCAAGCCAAGTTAGGCTCGAACTCGGCTCGTTCTCTCTCATGAATCGAGTAGAGTCGGCTTGATTCCAGCCGAGTCGAGTAGTTAATGAGCCGAACTCGAGTTGAGTCAGCTCGCGAGCGGCTCGATTCGTTAAACAATCTTAAGTGGGGTTGTTGAGTTACATTATTAATTAGTTTAAACCACTAATTATTTATTAATTAAAAATGTGTTTTGAGTTAGAAATTAATTAGAGTGAACATATAATAATGATTAATGATATTTCTTACTTGTTGATGCTTGATTTTGACACTAACAACTTTGCACGTGGTGAAATGCTAAGAGATTACACGTGAGATAATTATGAGAGTTGATTAGGTTACAGTTTTCACAGTAGCATGCAAAGACGTAAAATAAAGGAGACAATATAGTTTTTATAATGGTTCAAATACTTAAAGCGAATCCTACATCTACTGTTTTCTTTTATATGAGTATGTTCTTGGTTGTTAGCCAAGATTATAATAGGTCGCGAACTGCGATCTGAGGTTACAGGTGCTTGGTGTTCTAAGTGTTCTTAGAGAATATTAAGCCAGTCTCTTTCTCGTAGTGTATCTTTGCTATTTTTTGTGTTGAATTCAAGGGGTCTGATCTCGATTTTGTGAGGGGGAGCTGCCTATTTATACCCACTATGCTCAAGGTAATGATTACATTTCTGTAAGTGGGTTGGTGCCGTACAAATCTTTCTTGCCTTTCCATTCGTTGAGAACTCAAAAAGTATCCTTAAATTAATTGGGGCTTGGACAGGTGTGCGAATAAAATTCATTCACAAACAAAACTTGAGTTGGCTACGTTGTTGATAGCTATATTCTTTGTCTTCGGAGACATTGTAGATCTTGGATGGTGCAAAGCCTTCCTGAACTCTAATTGGTACTCGTCATCAGCTTAAGTCAGCCCTTATTTTTAGGCATAACTGAAGCTCCCAAATTCTCAAGATTCAAGGAGTTGGATCTTGAGAACTTCATGATTATGTTGCGATCTAACTTGACTTCAGAAATATTTGATGCGTGTTTACTACAACATGCAAAAATAGCAAGTGCACTAGTCGCACAAAGTAATAAAGTGATGAGTGAGTATCGTTCCCACAAGGATTGGTTGCTAAGTACTAAGTTTTCTACTGTTTTCAAGTTGGAGCAATTGAATTTGTTTGGATTAATAGGAGAAAATTAAACTTAAAACTAAAACAGAAATTTCTAAATATTCAAAACTAAATTATGAAAGCAAGATTAGCAATAAGGTAATATCAATTTAAAACAACGGGTACGTTTTGATTTCATTTGGACTCTATGGATTAAACCTACAAATTATGCTATTTCCATATTCACATGCATTGATTGTAAATCGCTCTAAATTGTAAACATACCTTCTCAGGCTATGTTTTCCTACTTTTCCCTATTAAACTTCCGCACCCAACAATTTGAAGATTAATAGTTCTAAGCTCATTAAGCACCTAGAATCCTAGATTGATTTCATTGATTCTTAAATCTATCTCTAGCATTTAATACTAGAATGGTGATTACCCAAGAAGCTTAACATGACTCATTTCTCAATCTCATCATGTTCATCAATTAAAAGCAATAAATCCAGAATAACCACACAATCCCTGCAATAGCATATGAAAATAATAAAAATCAATTGCTCAATCCATGAGAATCCGAACTACATCAAAACCCTAACCCAAAATGGGTTAGTTCATAGCTAAATCAATACAATAAGCAAGAAAAACAATAAACACAAAGTTCAACATGATAAAATGAGAGAAAAGACAAGAGATCTCCCCTAGTTGAAGAATCCATCAGATTCAATCCCAAATCTTCTCACTTTTCAACACAAATTCGTCAAATCTAAACTAAGAAGATGAAAAAGCTGCTCTAGACTAAGGAAAACACGATCCCCTCTCAAAATGGCAAAGTTTTGCTTTTATACCTGGCCCAAAAACCTAAGACTTTGCCTAAAAATGAAACTGTGCGTTTTAACGAAATTGAAAATTGCAGACTTCGCCGCGACGAAGAATAAATCTCACCGTGGCGAAAAATAAATCTCGCCGCGGTGACGAAGTAAAAGTAACTCTTGAGCGTGACTCATTTCGCCATGGTGAATCTTCATGAAGAATTCTGAAATTATAGAATTGCCCTCCACTTGCTTCTTTGCTTGAATCTTTAATCTTCGATGCTCTCCCATGGAAACAAGCTTCATAGTGCTTTACTCTGCTTCAGAACTCTCCCAACTTCTAAGATCCGCTTACTTCTGAGTCTAGAAACTCCAATTCGCTCATTAGTTGCTCAAAATGTCCATTTTGGTCTGAAACACAAAATGTAAAGAATTAAGTAGCAATTCAGGCATAAATGAACTAAGAAGTATCTAAAATCCAGCCTAAAAGCCTAATAAAAACAGTATAATTCTCGTATTATCAATATTCACTCGAGTTAGGGGGTAATCACATTGTTGCAGACAACCTGAGGCTAGTTACTAAAAACTGAAGCTGATAGCTGCATGCGATCTTTGAGATTCTATCTTGACCCACGATCTAGCGGTAAATCGTGAACTATGACTTGAGAGTTCTGCATGCGACTTGAGGTGATCGTTTGATAAGATATGTCGATCTAAACTTGATCACACTTCGAGATGTCAGGGGATGCTTTGAACTTTGGTTTTTATTCATGACCTAGAAGACTTAGATTTTCCCAGAGCTGAAAGTTTTAACGATTTTGTTCAGTGTTCGCGTTTGGCATTATAAATAGATGCCTCTTTTGAACGACCTCTGCAGATGTTATTTGTCACATTTGACAGTTGGTACAGAGATAAAGTAATCTTTATCTGACAGACGTGTCACTATGCGCATTAAATGTCAGCCATGAACATTAAATGCTAGCTATGCTGATACGAAATTCCTTTGGGGCTCATTAAATGTAGATGAGATAATTACGCCGGCGGTTGAGACTCTCGATAAAGTTATCGTCAATTGGTTTTTGCAAGATGTGGGAGTTACTCTTCTCATGGATCAATGACACGTGGTCACGATCTATGGTCAATAATTAATTCCTGCCTAAACCTTGCTTATAAAAGCAACTATACCGTTATCTTCTTCGTCAAAAACCCTAATTTTACCTTAACTTTCATAGAACTTCGAATTTTTTCAAAGAGAAAACTTCATTTTCTTACTCCCAAAAAATTCTTCTTCCTCTCCCAATTGAGCAAACCCAATGCTACGTTAGAGCACCCATTCTCGGTGACTGTAAGGTAAATTTTTTTTTTTTTGTTTTACTCATTTTTTCACATTTTTGTGATTTTTACAATTATGGCGTTTTGTGGGTATCTGGTAGGTTAGGTAAGAAGCATTTCTAGGTTGTGCTCGAGAGAGTCACCCGAAGGCTTAGAAACTTAGGGCAAAAAGTCCTTGTGAACCATTTTTAGGAGTTTTTAGGGTTAAAAGCAAGTCAACCATGGAAAAAACCATTAAGCTATCCTCTTCTTCTTCTGAGTCATCATATGAAGTAGATTTTTCAGGGTTTGAGTCTCCCTTGGTTGTCGTCTGTTTACAGATGGTAGAACCAGTGGAGTTTCCACCAAGAATTGACATGGGGAAGTCCAATGGTGAAAGCACAAACTAACCGGGTACCTTCTTTGCGAGACCCGAAAACCCAAAGTTTATTAGGTCAATAGTCACTACAGAGGAAATATAGAAGGCTGTAGACCAATATGCCATCTTGATAGACGTACACTGAAAGAGGCAGTTCACTACTCAAGATCCTCCTAAGGGTATGGATGCGATCTCCAAAGCAATCTTCAAGTTTGGAGTGTTAATCACATTCCACCATTTCTTTAGGTTGATGCTTGATCACTTTGGGATTGCACCATTCTAGCTGACATCGAATGGATATATCATGGCAGTTGCCATGTATATCTCGTTCTGCGAGCATGACCTCAAAGAGCTAATGGCATTGGAGCTCACATGTGCCTACACATTGAAGAAGAGCAAAGATAAAAGACTCGTACTGCCTCTCCAAATGATCAATGATCGAGGGAGGAATATTTGGTTATCCCAACAATGTGGGAGTTTATGGAACCAAATATTTTTTTTCTTTAAGTACGACAGGATTTGTAAATTTTAGGAACCGAGTAGGTTTGCCCTTTTATTTTTTAGTCCCTTGTCTTTTTCCTTATTCTTTTTTCTTAATGTAGCCTAACCAACTTTTTGCTATACAGAGAACAAAATGACTAGGTTGCATCTGTGATTCGATTGTTAACGGATCACAGTTGCATCCAAGCCTTTGATCGCCTTTTAGACACAAGTTGTGACATGAAGGTGCTTGTGACGACTGGGAATCTTCAGAAGTAATGTTTCTTCCCCCCCGATGCATGCTTGGACGATTCAGCCCATAAGTTTTTTCTTTGCCAAAAAAACTTAGGTTTTTCTTGCTTATCTTAGATGTTGTTTGCTGATTGTGTTAGATTTTGATGATGCAGCCATGCAACCAAAGAGAGTCAAGAAGATAGTGGAGATCACGTTCCCTAGGCTATTTAGGAAACCCCGAGCTGAAACGGCTTCGAGTAATGTCCCTGTAGCAGGGACTCAAACCGATACTGAAAAGTGCCCAACTGAGGAGCGTTATGGAACGCCCCACGAAGAAGAAGACCATGGGCATGAAGAAGGGGAAGACAATAATGGTAGAGAGGTTCGAGTTTTCTTCAAACAACCTCAAAATGATGCCTACCTAGATTGCCCTTACTTTGAAGGTCCCTTCGAAGGATGTGTCAGAGGCACCTCAAAGGAAAGAAGGTGAGGCCACTCAAGAGCAGGCCAATGATATTCCCAATCTGAGGGGTTGCAATGAGTCCGTCTTAGACCTCCTCAGGAAGCTCCTTGATCACCTACGACCAGTGATCTTTACCATGTTGGAGTGCCAATTGGAATCGACCTTCGAGAGGTACATGGAATCCAAGCCTTTCGATCTTTTGGTCATAGCGCTCCAGATGCAAAATTAGGTAGAGCACTCTTTCCTTGCGATCTCTATTAAGCTTCGATTATAATTTCTTCTTTTTTGACTAACTTATTCATTCTTTTTTGCAGGTCGTTCTTGCATTAAATATTGCCCACAACAAGACAAAAATTTCCTCTGGAGGGAAAATTCAAGATATGAGGGAGGAGATTGTCAAGTTAAGGTAGAGGTGGGAATTTGGGACCGGGCCCAAAAAACCCACCCAAACAACCGGTCCTAGGAGGCCTGGTCCCAAACTCGGACTAGGCCCAGGAGGAGGGCTTGGGGATTTTGTTTTTTCATTTTCCTCCCCAAACCTACACTATAAATTAACTCCCAGCCTCCATTTTTTTCACCAACTCTCAATCTCCCAATCTTTCTACTCCAATTCTCATTAATATTCTCTTCAATTTAATTTATATTTATATTTATAATTTATTCATATAATTTATTTATTTATATTATTCAAATTTTCAATTTCATCTCTTATTCATATTATTATTAAGTTTTTATTTTATTTTATTTTAATTTATCATAAATTCATAATGGATTCCCAAAATTATGCATTCGGAGGATCATCCCCAAATGAGTTTTACGTTCCATCCACTGAAGAAATGGAAATGTTTGATCCATTTTCCCCATTTCCAGAGGCAGCAACTATAATTCAACAATCACAATCGGTCAGGACTGGGTGCAGCCAAACACAAGTGAGCTGTGGCTTCACGCCCCGACTGTCAAAAAGGCCTGTGTCTAGTGTATGGCAATACTTCACATTAAAACGGGCAAAGCCAAATGGGGAGGGGGAAGAAACATGCGAGGTATGTAATTTTAGTATAGCCATTGTCGCCGCTGAGCACGGGACTTTGGTGATACGGCGACACTTGGAGAAGAAGCATCCTCAATTAATGCAATAGTTCGGTTCATCTTCAAGCAGACCCGGTAAGCAAATTCAAGCTCAACTTAATTTTAATCCACAATCCTCAACTCTGTCAACATGGCAATATCATGCACTCCAAGCACGAGAGGATATAGCAAGATACTTAGTTGTTACAAACTCTCCCATTTCTATATCTGAAAAATCCTTATTTTATTCACATGATTAAAAATGCATTTTGTCCAGCATATACCCTTGTTAGTAGAGGTACAAGTAGAAGGGACATACTAAAACTTTGTAACAAAATAAATGTTCAACTTAAAAATGAATTTCAAAATTTTAGGAATATATCTACTACACTTACTTCAGACATATGGGCTTGTAGATCAAAAACATAATTTTTAACTGTCACAATACATTACTTAGATCATAGTTGGGGTTTACAACAAAAATTGATAGGTTTTAAACTATTATATGCTACATACATTGCGAACACTATTTATTTTACAATTATTGAAGTTTTGCAAGAATATGTACTAACTGATAGAGTTATAGCATTAACGCTAGATAATGTAGCTGCTAACACCGCTACTATCTCTTTATTTGATAAGAGATTGGATTCGCGTGGTGAAGACAAATTTTTTCACTAGAGATGTGCTTACCACATCATCCATTTGATTGTCAAAGTAGGTTTATAAGCTATCAATTCAAAGATTAAGAAGGTGCGCGCGGCTATTAGATTCATCATCAGCGGTAGCAACAAAAGATGGTAGGAGTACATCAAATATTGTAAGCAAGAAGACCCATCTGTTCAACCTTTGAAGTTATGTACAGAGATGGCTATTCGTTGGAACTTCACATACTTGATGTTAGAAAAAACTTTGCCAACCATAAGACAAATTATAGATTTCATCAACCGGAAGTACTATTCAGAGGAAGTTGTTAGATATGATGAGTGGACGGTTTGCGAACTCTTTTATTAATTTCTTAAAGTTTTTTATGATTCCACTAATACGTTAAGTGATATTTATTATCCTATTACTAATTTAGCATTAGATATTTTACTTCAAATTTCTAAAACTTTTGCTAAATATAGATATAATGACATCTTAATGGAAATTATTTCAAACATGAAAAAAAAATACGATGTTCCATTCTTATATGGATTAGGCCTTACTGTAGATCCTAGGTTTAAATTACATGTAGTTAATTGTATAATTACTAAGATAGGCCAACATTTAGGACATTATACGTCTTATTTCACTAACTTTAAGCAAAAATTAGAAAGCCTTTTTTCTTTATATCAGAGCAGGTACAATGGAATTGGAATGTCCAGCAGGACCCTGATGAAGGCATCTATCAAGGTTCAAGCATGTGGACGTATATGGAACATGGCGGAAGTAGCAGCTCTAGCTCGTATATACATGGACCAAATAAGCTGAATCGCTACCTACAAATGGACATGTCCTACATGACGAAGAAGGAGAAACGTGAGATGGATGTGCTTCAATGGTGGAACCAACATAAAAGTCGATTCCCCATTATAGCCCAAATGGCACGTGACATTTTATCAGTACTGGTTTTGACAATTGCATCCGAGTCATCATTCTCAACGAGTGGCCGGATTGTTGAAGATAGAAGATGCTCTTTAATCAATGAGATGATTGAAGTGATAACATATTTACGGGATTGGACTTATGTAGAGAGAAGACTACAGCAGAACCCTGAAGATCCCAAACTACTCGAACTCTTCAAGAACACATATTTAAACGATGTAAATATTGTTGACGATGTAAATGAATAATTTAATAAATAAAATTTTATTTAATTGTTTATTAGTGAAGTGTGATTGTGTGGATATTATATTTATGTTAAAATTAATTAATTAAATTATCTCTTCAAAGTTTAAATTTAAAACACCCTATATTTATAAATAATTATTAATTATAATTAATCATTAATTAATTAATTAATTAATTATTTTTTTTAAATAATTAAAAATGTACTAATCTCCCCTAAAAATTACATAAACCCCCTACATAATTTTATTTGGCCCTTTAAATATAAAAGAAGTTAGGGGGGGATTTTCCGAGTCCATAGGACCAATCCTACGGACTGGTCTGAGTCTTGAAATTTTTCATGGGCCTGGGACCATATGAGATTGGTCCCAAATGGGACTAGTCCCATTAGGGTCGGTCCCAATCGGGCCCAAACCTGGGCTTGGTTGGGACCGGTCCCTGCTTAGGTCTAAGTTGAGGTAAGCCCTTATAGAAACCAATGTATCTGCAAGGGAAACACAACTTTTGGTAGATATGCACTTGGAACAAAAAGAAGCTACTATGAAAATAGTAGAGTTTCAGAAGCAAGAGCTTCTAAAGAAGGATGATCTGAACAAAGAGCTTGAGATGATGGTAGCAAGGCACACCAAAGATTTGAGCTTGAGAGATAGAGACCTTCAAGGAAGAGAAAAGGAGCTTCAAGAGAGCTTAAGCTACGAGAAAGAGATGGAGGCATCTTGGGCCAAGATGTGGGCGACCATAGAGAAAAGGGAAAGAGAGAAAGATCTAGAGCTCGAGATAGCCCACGGCCAGGTTGCTTCATTGATTGAGCAGTTGCAGGAAATCAGTAATGAGGTAGAAAAGAAAGTTGGGGAATGGTCACTGCAGGTTATAAACAAACTGTGAGAAGACAACCCTAACATGAACCTTTTTTGTCATCCTGAAGAGTATGAGGAAGCCCTCAAATTGATGCAATCTGCTTAAGCTGAAGAAGAAAGAGAAGACTAAGAAGCTCTCTAGGAGGGGGATCACCAAGAACAAGAGAATCTCGAAGGCCAAGCTACCGATCTTGAGGTCAGAGCGATAGAAGCCAAGGTTCTTGAAGTCCAAAAGAAGTGATTGTCCTCCACTCTTCTCGCATTGAAGACTCTTTTTTTATTTTCCCTTTAATGTTGATGTAGCTCTTTTGGACTTCCTTCTTTGTACATATCTTTTGAAATAATACAAACTCTTTTTTATAATTTTATGAGAGTACTTTTATAATTCAAGCACTTCATTAATGAATACAATTTCTCTGATCTCGTAACTTGTAAAATATTGTAAATAACAAGATTATAAAGACTTGAGATAACAACACAAGTATTTCTTGAAGAAGAATAAGAATAATCTTATTGATGAAATTTAGAAGTAAAAGAGATTGTAAAAATTGTACAAGAACTCTAATAAGGTCGCAGATGCTCAGTATTTCAAGCTCGCGGTACTTTAGAACTTCTCATTGTCTAACTGCTTCCCATTGTCTGAGATAAGAGTATGAGGAATTCCATGGCTGCACACTATGTTCTTGAAGACAAAATCTTTATGTTTCTTTGTAGTGATCGTAGCCAAAGGTTCTGTTTTGACCCATTTTGTGAAATAATCCATTGCGACCATTGCATACTTGATGCCACATTTGCCGGTTGGCATGGGACCGATGAGATCAATTTCCCACATAGCGAATGGCCAAGGGCTGGTGATTGTTGTCAATTGGTGGGAAGGAGCTCATGGTATGTTTGCGAATCTTTTGCATTTGTCACACTCTTCACAAAGTTGTACGTATCTTCCTGAAGCAAGGGCCAATAATATCTTTGTCGAATAATTTTATTGGCGAGAGATCGTGTGATAGTGTGATTGCCACATATCCCTTCATGTATCTCTCTCATAATGTAGTTTGCATCTTCGTCTATCACACATTGGAAAAAAGGAGTGCTAAATCCTTGTTTGTACAATTTATCTCCAATTAGGGTGTAACGAGCAGCTCTAGTCTGTAGGAGTCTTGTTGTTAGAAAGAACCCCTTTTTGAGATACTGAATGATTGGAGTCATCCAAGATAGAGATTCAGTTGTAGCCACTGTCTGGTCGGGTGAGTTGATGTTGGGAACTTTAATGTATTTGATCGGGATGTTATTTGGCACATCAAAGTCCAGTAATGAAGCTATCTTCGCTAAAGGATCTGTAATAGAATTGCTATCTCTTGGGATTTGCTTGATTGTATACTACTTGAAGGACTCGAGTGCGGCCTTAGCTTTCTTCAAGTAACTAATCATATTTTCTTCTTTGGATTGAAACTTTCCCAATATTTGATTGACTACCAGCTAGGAGTTTCTATTAATGTCGATCACTTTTGACCCCATCTCTTTTGTTATTCATAGACCTGCAAATAGCGCTTCATACTCAGCCTCATTGTTAGTGGTTTTGAACCCAAACCTGAGGGTTCCATAAATGCAAACACCCTCAGGGTTGACGAGCAGAAAACTAGCCCCAGCTCTTCTTCTGTGGGATGATCCATCAACATAGAGGCTCCATGTTGACAGATTTTGAACAGTCTTTTTGATGACTTGATTAGCTCGCTGATGGGAAAACTCCGATATAAAGTCAGCTACAACTTGCCCTTTGATTGTTGCTTTTGGCTTGAAATGCAGATCGAATTGGCTTAATTCCATAGCTTATTTAAGCAATTTACCCAAGGCCTCTAGTTTTTGACTTGTCTAAGTGGGTAATTGGTTAAAACATAGATGGTATAGGCATGGAAATAAGGTTGTAGCTTCCTGGAGGTGATTAGCAAGGCAAAGGCTAGTCACTCCATTTTTGGATAACTTGACTCAACATCTAATAGCCGTTTGCTATTGTAATATACAGGCCATTGAATTCTATTTTCTTCCTGAATAAGAGTTGCACTGACCGCATACTAAAAAACAGATAAGTGGAGAAATAAGATTTCCTTGGGAAGTGGCTTGGACAGAAGAGGTGGCTTTCCAAGATGCTTTTTTATGCTTTGAAAAGCTTGCTCACATTCTAGAGGCTATTCCAATTTCTTGTTGGCCCTAAATAAATTGAAGAACAACAAACAACGATCTGTAACTCTCAATATGAAGCGACTGAGAGCCGCTATTCTCCCATTCAAGCTTTGAACTTGCTTAGGTTTTGTGGGACTCTTCATATCTAGGAGACCTTGAATTTTCTCGGGGTTAACTTTAATTCCTAGATGGTTAACCATGTACCCCAAGAATTTACCTGAGGCTACTCCGAATGAACACTTAAGAGGATTAAACTTCATTTTGTATTTTCAAAGTATATTAAACATTTTTGAGAGGTGATTTATGTGATCTGAAGCAACATGCGACTTGACCAGCATGTCATCAACATAGACCTCCATTGTTTTCTTGATTTTCTCAGAAAACATTCGGTTAACCAGGAGCTGGTAAATTGCTCCAGCGTTTTTTAGACCGAAGGGCATGACTTTGCAGCAATATAACCCCTAATTTGTGATGAACGAGGTATGCTCCTTGTCGAGTGTCAACATCGAGATCTAATTATATCCTGAATATACATCCATGAAGCTCAGTAGCTCGTGCCCGGAAGTGGCATCAACAAGTTGGTCGATTCTGGGCAAGGGGAAACTGTCCTTGGGACATGCTTGTTGAGATTTGTGAAATCAACGTAAGTTTGCCATTTGCCATTTACCATTGGGTTTTTTTTTTCACCAAAATAGGATTGGCGACCCAACTAGGGTAATGAGCTTCCCGAATGAACCCAATTGAGAGGACCTTGTCCACCTCACGTTTAAAGAGTCGTATAGAGCTTTGGGTTCATAGCTTTTCTTTTTTGGCAAACTAGTTTGGTCTCACTATTGATGTTGAGTGCATGACATATGATTTCAAGGTTGATCCCGATCATATCAGCATGTGGCCATGCAAAAACATCAATGTTATGCCTAAGGAAGCTCGTTAAATTGGTTAGGAGCTGGGAGTTGAGATTACTTCTGATTCTCAACACACAAGTTGGCTCAAGCTCGTCGATAGGCACCTCAGATAAAGTCTCAACTGGCCCATTGTGAGTATACTCCTCTTAAACATGAGGATCAATGTTATCCTCCATTGGACCAGGCCGTGGCTTGATCTTGCTAATCGCCATTGTCTGCTTGGGCTTGCCTTCGGACTTTCCTTTCCCCTTACATGCAATCTGGACTACCTGATTGTAGTAGTTGCGAAATTCATGCTATGATCCCTTGACTTCCCTACACCTTGTTGGAGTAGGGAACTTCATCTTTCGGTGGTAAATGGAATGACAACTTTGAAGTTCTATAGTACAGGTTATTCGAGAATGCCATTAAATGCTGATGGATAATCCACAACTAAAAATTTTGTCATTTTGGTCACTTCATGGGGATCGCCCAAAGTGACAGGAAGAGTAATCATTCCTTTGAGAGTTAGATGGTCCTTGATAAAATCGTAAAAATGAGTAGCTCCAGGCATTAGGTCTGTCTCTTCCAGCTTTATCTCCTTAAAGGCTCGCTGAAATAGGATATTCACGGCGCTCCCATTTTCCACCAACGTCCTGTGGACTTCACACCTTTTGATCTCAACTACGACAACTAAGGAATCCTTATAAGGGTGGTGCACTCGTTTCACATCTTTCTTAGAGAAGGTAATCTCCTCTTCTTTGCACAGCTTGTGAGGCCGCTATTCCAGATTGAACACATTGTAGGGCTCATATCGGACTTCTCAGGCATACCTATCTTGTGCATGCCAAGAGGTCCTTGTAATATGACGTCCTCTAATGATAGTCCCTACCAAGTAGAGACCTTTGCGACCTTTATGCCTTTCCCCATCGTTTTGGTCTTTTTCCCTCAAGGGAGCTAGACCATTAACATACTCCTTGAAATGACCTTTTTGGATACTTTAAGTGCTTGCTTGAGAGCTCGTCATTCATTGGTGTGGTGCCCAATATCCCTATGGTAGCGACAATCTTTCTTGTCACTCCTTTTAGACAGAGGTGTCTTCAGGGGCTCTCGTTTTTCGAGTAGATTAGCCTTTGTTGAATTAGCCAAAATGGCCGAGACTGATGCATTTAGAGGAGTGAAGTTATCGTGGTCGAAACACGGTAGTGGAGCATAGGCTTTCTTGGGCTCAAACCATTGTTTTTTTCCCTTTCTTTGATCAACATTGGCCCATTTGCAATCATTCCTTCTATTACTCTCTCCCTGTAATTCATCCCTTCGATTGGGAGCCCTAGTCAAGGGCTCGGGGTTTTGGTGATTCAAAGTTGCCATAAAATTTTCAATCCACAGATATTTCTATGTGAGGTTGCAGAAGTGAGTAAGGGGAATATCGTCTTCTGATTGCAGCTTGTTCCACAGGTCAGTTTGCAGGCGAACTCTGGCAATAATTAGAGTTTGAACTAAATCTTCAAGGGTATTTGCCACCTTATTCAATTCCCTGTAGAACCTATCAATATAAGTCTAGAGAGACTCATTCTTCTCCTGCCGTATATTGCTTGAATAGCTGAGTGGCATTGATAACTTTCAATTTGCTTGGAAAAGTCTAAAAAATAATGAGGTCATTTGCTACCATGAGTTGATAGACCTTGGTGGAAACAATCTGAACCAACATTTAGCATAGGTAGTCAAAGTCACTGCTAAGCAACGACATTTCGCTAAGTTTGAAACTTGGTGAAGCTCCATGAGATCGTTAAACTCATAGAGAGATGATCTTGAGGATCAGAATTCCCGTCAAATGCCTTCATATCGAGCATTCTGAATCTTGATGGGGGAGGTGCAGTCATAACTATTGGAGAAAAGAGAGATGCCTCAGCGATCACTCCTTACTCATTTTGCTAAGCTCGAAGTTGATCCAAAGCTCACTGTAACTCCTCAATCTAAGGAAGCGGAGCCTTTTGGGGATCACTCTCCGTAATGTGGGTATGTTCTCGACAATTGTAGTTGATGAAAGACAAAATGTTGGTGCTTTCTCTGCCTTAGCCAAAGCCTTTGGCATGCCTTGACACCTGTGGGCTTGAGCCTTGTGAAGGCGCTAAGTGGCTGGCGACATGCTGATGGTGGGTACTTCTCTCGTGGTGATGGTAGGAACCATCATTGCGGCGATAGTGGGGATCTCCATGCTTCGCACTTTCATGGGCGTGCCCCTGCGATGTGTCGTGGGTCTGCTCTTGGTGCAAAGTACTGCCAAGTTGTTGAGCTAGAGATTTCTTTCCTTGCTCACGACTAGAATTTGCATTCCCTTTTAAGCCTTTCTGCTCTTGATCGGCTACGTGTTTACCATTTTTCTTTTGTGTTATAGTGTGTGTGGTATGAGCCTGCGCTCATTTCCACACTTTAGAGCGACCTATAGGCGTCTTCGGAGGTGGTACCACCTTGTCTGAATTTGGTGGCACAACCTGGTCCAATTGATCCAACCTCTGGTTCATCATTTGGAGGGTGTTATCAAATCTTTCTAGGAAACTGATTACAGCAGGATCTGCTTGGGAAGTCGAGGGGATGTTCCCTGCAATATTCTAGGGAGTTGGAACTACTTCGGGAGGAGAAGTTTCCTGATTACGGGGAATCTCCTCGTTGTTGGTGCTTGTGCGCTCGGTTTCAAAACCACGGGCCATTAGATTTTGTGGTTGATCTTTGAAGATGAAACTAACATATTAGTTGAGATTACCAGACAGAGACCTTATGTGAATCTAGACCCTCCTGCTAGCGTCAAACTGTTGATGCTCGATTTTGACACCAATGACTTCATACGTGGTGAAATGCCAAGAGATCACACATAGATAATTATGAGAGTTGATTAGTGATAAGAGCTTGAATGTTGATATTTTGTTAGTGATTTAATTGGTTTATTTATGGAAAAATATGCTTAAAGTGTGGAATTTGGATTATTTCTTTCATAAATACCATTTATGGGATCACGGGTGCACTTTAAGTGTTTTCAGGCTCAAACAGGTTGTTGAAGGGAAAAGAATGATATCAAAAGGATTCACAACGCGTAGGAACAAATGGCACAAGAATCAGGGTCGAAATGAGGGAGTTGTGGTACATCGAAGATGTTACGGAAAATCTGGAAATTCTTCATCATGAGTATGCCTCGATGTTTCTATCATAACTTGAGCTGTAGAAGTCAGAATTTGACGATTCTGGTGGCGTTGGAAAGATTATTCAAAGAGCTACAATGTTTGTGTTGATTACTTCATCTAATTCTGAAGTTTACAGATGCTTTGGATAGAAGGAACGATCACCGCGGCGATCATTCTTATTGCCGCGGCGATGGGTCACGGGTTTGTGTTAATTCATTACCCTAATCCAAATCTGAATGGGCTAAGTTTTCTAATATTTTTCCTAAAAACGACCAGAACCCTAGGGATATAAAAGAGAGTCTTTAAGAAGTTAAAAGGGGGACTTTTGGGAGAAGAAGAAGACGGCCACCAATTTGGAGATCGGGATCCTGAAAGCTCTCGTTCACCGATTAGAGAAGTTTATCTTTTTCTTAAATTGATGTCATTAATGAGAATGATGGGTTTTGTTATTTTCATTATGAACTAACTTTCTTGTCTAGGGCTAAGATGTAGCCCGATTTTTGAATATGTGTTGACTTGAATTGTTGTTAATTCTTATTGTGTTTATAATTCTAAGTTTTATTACTGTGCATAATGCTTTCAATTCTCAAGGGCTCGAGGGTTGAATGATTTCAAGGGTTAGGTTGAGATCGAGAGATGAAACCTGATTTGTCTTAGGTAATAAAACCATAGATTGAGCGAACGCTAGAGATAGGTTACCGCGATCTGTGAGGCTCCGGTAAATTCCATAGAGCTTAATGATCTCTTAGCTCCTAAATCCAATTTAAAGATATCTTGGGTTGTTGTTTAAGGGTTAATTTGCTAATTGCTCGAGAGAGAGTTAGTGGAATAATAGGGGATTTGGCTTTTAGAATACACTTGATTAGGTTAACAACAAATGTCAATGCATAGGATTAACTTGGTATGAAATCTATGCCCTAGGTTTAGTCATATTGATTTTCACTTCAAAGTGTTTACAAATTCTGCCTTTATTTAGTACTTAGTTTTTAGTTTATTTACTTTTTCATTAAATTCATTCTTAAACTTCAGTTTAATCAAATAGCAATAGAATATAATAGTTTGGTACTTGGTAGGTAGTTCCCTTGGGATTCGACACTCGTTTACTCGATTTTTACTACTTGCACGATTTTGTATACTTGCGAAGAGCCTGTCAATTAGGGTACTGTTTTCACAGCAGCATGCAAAGATGTAAAAATAAAGGAGATAGTAAAGTTTTTATAGTGGTTCAGATGCTTAAAGTGAATCTTACATCCACTGTTTTCTTTTATACGAGTGTGTTCCTAGTCGTTAGCCAAGATTACAATAGGTCGCGAACTGCGATATGGGGTTACAGGTGCTTGGTGTTCTAAGTGTTCTTAGAGAATATCAAGCCAGTCTCTTTCCTATAGTGTGTCTTTTCTATTTTCTGTGTTGAATTCAATAGGTCTGATCCCGATTTTGTGAGGGAGAGTTGCCTATTTATACCCTCTGTGCTCAAGGTAATGATTACATTTCTGCAAGTGGGTTGGTGTCGTGCAAATCTTTCCTGCCTTCCCATTTGTTGAGAACTCAAAGAATATCCTTAAATTAAATGGGGCTTGGATAGGTGTGCGAACCAAATTCATTCACAAACAAAACTAGAGTCAGCTTGGTTGTTGACAACTATATTCTTTCTATCTTTGAAGACGTGGCAGATCCTGAACGGTGCAAAACCTTCTTAAACTCTAATTAGTACTCGCTGACATTAGTTTAGGTCAGCTCTTATTTTTAGTCATAACAATACCATCCAAACATGAAATCAAGAGCTCTTTCTTCAGCATTTTGATGGTGCTTTGCGGAGGAGTAAGGCACCATCCAATTTGACACTAGAGTGATTCCCATCTTCCCTTTTTGAGTTTTCTGCACAATTTTTCTATCATTAATTAGTTTAATATTAAAATTTTGTTATTTTGCAATTTCCTCGAATCAGTAAACCAAATTTCCTCGAATCAGTAAACCCTGATTCAGATTTATAAAAGGAAAAAAAATCAGTATGTTTGTTGAAGAGAATGATTGCATGTATACTGATAGAATAAACGGACTATCACAAACACATGGAGAAATCATAAAATGAAAGACCAAAAATTAAGAACCTAGTGAACCTGATATTTATTTCTGTACAGATTGACGGCGGATGCATAGCAAGAAGTTGATTATGTGCCAACAAATACGGCTCAGATGCAGAATCTCCACCGATGCAATTCATCCCTTGCCACTCCGAACACTGTGCGGGTGCCAAAAAGCCGGAGGCGTAGCCACTAAAACTGTAACTCCTTGGCTCGTTCAATGTTATCCAATGCTTCACTCGGTTACCAAATTCCTTGAAGCAAACCTTTGCATAGTCTCGAAAATCATTCCTGAAAAATATTTTTATGTTCAATGTTCAAAGATAAGATCAAGTTATTTTTATTATTAGAATTACTTGTTTAAGTGTAAGGGTTTATTAATTATCATCCCTGAAATTTGGCATGATAACGTTTTTTTTTTTTTTCTCCCAATTTTGAGAAAATATACTTTTAATAAACCTTTGATATTTTTGTTAAACGGCCAGAAGTTTTGGCTAAATACTTGCAAACAACCAGAAATTTTTAAAACGGTTAATTATTTTGATTCTATTACAATTCTTGAATGTTAAAATGGTAAACTATTTGACTAAAACCGTCAAAAGTTTATTCAAAATATTTCTTTTTTACCCATTTCATCGATACATTTAATTGAGAATACTGATGTTAATGTTAGTTTCCCAAAATTGATGTTAAATTTTTTAAATTCTAAAATGGAAAGCAATTCCTGAAAGAACTTTTTGTCCAATTGTCCTTGTCAACCACTATTGTGGACCACCGACCACCACATAGTATCTATGCAATAATTGTTTCTTATGCATTAGACGTACAGATCAAATCATACAGCTACCTACTACCCAATGTTCCAAGGAGGTAACTCACACACAGTAGCGCAGATTCATAAATTTTTGTTAGGACGGAGAAGAATCAGAAATTATATATATTAGTATTTTTTTAAATAAAATTGAGGTGGGTTATAGCCTACCCAAAAGTAGGCTGGATCCTCCCTCCTCACATCATAAAGTATCCATCCTCTTGATAAATTTCTCTTTACACAATCATGCGGGCATGATACCAGGATGCTATGATTTTTTTTTTTTTTTTTTTCAGGGATACTTACAAACCCAATTTTATAAGGTAGGTAAGTCACACATGTTATAGATGAACACCAAATTCGAACTTAAGAAGTAAGTGAAAAGAATAAACATTCTTGATGGTTAGATTAATCTCTTGATATTATAACATATATGTTTTCCAAATAAATAATGACAATAATTTTTATTTTTCTAAAATTATTATTAGAAAATTCAATTTCAATAAGCAAAAAAAGGGGCCTTAATACAATTATATGGGTATTCATCTAGCACATATCATTTATAGTAAAATTTTAAGTGAGAGTGTGAGACAAATGCGTATCATATAACCCGTGTTAGAGATAATGCATCCATCGATTTTAATAAAAATGTTCTCTTCCTTATATAATCACAAATGTAATTTACTATTATAATATATAAAATTTTCCAAAGTTAATTAATGAATACCCTTAATAATTTTTATTTCCCTAAATATTATTGTATTTGCAATTTAACTAAATTTCAATAAACAAAAATGGGCCATCATACTATATTCTATAGCCTTATTATGAGATTAATTTTTCCTTGTTAATTTGTGGCTAGCTTTATTATAAGATTAGAGAGAAACTTTTGGATGGATATAGGATTGGAGATAAAGTTTTGGATGGATATAAAATTATCTTGAATCTTGACAAAGGAAATGTAGAGCAACTATCAAGCTAGACGGACTCATTGACAAGTCAAATTACATTAATTATTTGTTCTTTAATTAATTTATTAGTTAAAATTATCTCAATATTCAAATTAAAACTTAGAAAATTAATACATAAATACTCAAAACTTTAGTACTTAAGTTACAGCTACGTGATTTTCTTCTTTTATTTATTTTTTGATATCAAAACAATCAAGAGATGACTGAACGTAGAAAACAAAAATACAATAAACCACTACTGAATTGTATCAAGATTTCAGATATTGAATAACATGAAATACCTTTTAGGATTTTCAATAATTCATTAGAATAAAATAATAAAAGAACTGCCATTCTTAGGGCTGAAACAACATTTAAATAGTTCTCCCTTAAAATCATTTATCCAAAAAACAAAGGAAAAAAAAAATTAAACAATTATCCCAAGATAGTACCAAACATTTAGAAATTTGCAGAAACAACCCTAAAAATTATAAAACATCCAAAAATCCCTCAAAACGGCTTCTAAAGGCTAAAAAATGATGACTCTTAGGGGGCGTTTGGTTTAGGGAATGTTGGATTACTGGAAAGTTAGATTACCTTGAAGATTACTAGGAATCTTTAGGAAAATGTATTTGGTTAATTGGTAGGTATGTTATATTAATATGTTTGGTTGGGAGGAATAAATTGGTGGGTATGTTATGTAAATTATTGAATTGTCCTCTAATTAAATATTATTATTATATTATTTCGCTAATATTGATTATTACAACCTCCCTGCATTTAAAAACCTAGCAAAAACAACCTCATAATAAAAGTTTGGAAAATCAACAAAGCACCCCCAACAACCCAGCCATTGTCGACCACCGGCAACCACCGTAGGCCACCGGCAGTCGGCAACCTAACAAGGTACGGAAGGCAGGAAATGGCCTCCGTGTGTCGTATGGCCATTTTCGGACGGAGATCTATTTGGTTGGAAATGGTAAGACATGACAGAAGGCCAGACGGCTAGATAACTGGCCGAAAATGGCCATATCGGCGCACGACAACCATTTTCGGCCTTCTGTGTGCTGTTTAGGTGGCAGCGGTGGCTGGTCGAGGCAGGTGGTTGCTGGTGGGTGGCGGAGGGTGGCTTGGCTGGTCAGGGTGGTGCAATTTGTTTTGAATTCAAGGGTAATTTTGTCCAAGAAATTAATTAATTGGGGTGAAATAGTAAAAGCCATATTCATGTAAATAAATTTAAAAATTAGGGCATTATTGTCCTAAAATTTTAATAATAAGGGATAAAATTGTAACAAAAAAAGATAATATTAGTAATCTTAGAATACCTAAGAAAATAGAGCTAATCAGATTACCTCTAATATTATCAATAGTAATTACTATTAGTATTTGAAGATTACCGATATCTTATATTACTTGACAGCCAAATATAATAATCAAATAATATAAGATGACTTAACCCAATAATCTGATATAACCCCTAACCACACACCCTCTTATGCCATTGTTAGTTTTGTTTGTTTGACCATTCCCGAGTGCATAGCATTCTGACAACGTCGACAGTATTCAACCCTGTGGGGCTTGCATCATTTTCAATTATTACTCCATCAGGACCATCACAGATAAATTCATAATAAAAGAATACAAAATATGACAAGAGTCTAGAATGATTGAATATAATTAATGTTTGTTCAAAGTAAAAATTAAACCAAATTTATGAAATTTTTTTTTTTGTTTGAGTGGGGTCACGAGCCCTCACTCATAACTAAATGGATCCGTTTTTACATTGAATCTATTACTTAAAACAATCGAAGGCTCTTATACATGAACTTCTAATTTTAACATATGCTTTAATAATTAACATAATCAATTTTGTCATGTAAAATGAGGTGAAATGATCAAGAAAATTGATATGGAGAGTACATTAAATTATTACTTATCTTAGTTAAATAGGATCAATTCTAGCCACACAAATACCTACATGCAATCTATCAAATCAAATAATTTGGAGATGGCACATGCCTTAAATTGTCCAATAAATAATAACACTTTGTCAAAGCACTTCTCATTTATTCTGGGTTTGGTGGAGATGAGAATTCATTAGGTTTCTTGATTAGATGTATCAGATTTAATAAGACCTTATTGAATGAAATGATTACCCTTCTTATATACTAGTAGTTTTGAGCGTGTCTAGTCGATGTGAGACTCCAACATGGTATACTTTATAAAATACGTAGTGAAACTAGTTATAAAATTCAATATACTAATGTTTTTGTTAATTAGCTTTCATGGCAAAATTAATTAGCTTTTGAATTTTGGTCAAAGAGACTATAGTCGTGCTAAGCAAAACTTTCTAATCCCATCTAATATTCTATTTATATGAAACCAGTCTTAAGTAAAGTCTTTAATATAGAGATGCATTCACTTTTACAACAAAAAATATCTATGTTACCTAGACAAAATTACCTAATTTGATCATTTACTCGACTTTCAAAATATGACGGAAATAGTATGTGATCGATCTAATGGTACAAAATATAGAGATAAAACCTTTTCCTGATCTTTTTTTTTTTGATGACCGGAGATATCCAGGCCAACTTATATGCACCTCAACTAATCTTTCGGGACCCTAAAAATATCAGTCAGGTACGAGCTCTAATGGCCACCCTTATTAGCAATTGTGGGGACTTGAACTTGAGAGACCATATTAGATCCTCCTATTGGGAGCCCATATTAGATCCTCCTCTTGGGAGACTATGTTAGATCCTCCTCTCGCTCTTTTATCATCAAAGGGACTCGAATTTGAGAGACTATGTTAGATCATCCTTTGTTATTTTATCATCAGGTCATCTAGTGCTGGTTACCTTTACCTGATCTTACTACACTTTTTGTTATTTATATAAAACTTTGATGGTGTCTAATTTGGGGGATCCTTTCAAATTCAATTAATGTTAAATACTAATCCAATTCAAATCTCAATTCCCATTCAAATTTTGTTAAGTAACTGTCCTTCACGTGGCTACAACACGTAAGCTTTAAAGCTTTGTCCAATTGTCCTTGTCAACTACTATTGTCAACCACCAACCATTACATAATATATATGCAATGTGTTTCTTATGCATTTGGCATACAAATTTGTTAGGAGTTTGTTAACTCACTTTTGGTGTATGGTTACCCATTTTAAGTGCAGCGGAAATTACCAAGTTGATTAAGAGTTTTCCAATTTAACCACATCAAACACAAGTGTAGAAACTAAAGAACACAGCCATATACATGGTTCGGCTAAAATCCACTTTTAGCCTACATCCATGGGACCTTGTCCCGATCGAAGCAATCCACTAAGTTAAAAACACATTACAAGATAAAGTTCAAAGTTGATCTAAGATACAGTAAAAAGAACTCCCTGTTCAACTTTACACTTAGCCCCACACTTTGGGTCCTTAATGTGTATCAACTCCTTGGACCTTCTTCATGCGGGAACACACCCAAAAACAACTTGTGTACCACCAAGCTTCAAGCATTGATGCCACGCACCAGCATCAGCAAAGGAACCACGTTCCAAGAGCCATCAAGTCAATTAATGATATGGTAAGGTTTTGGCACACAATGGAAATGAACCTATGAACCTTAAGAGAAAGAATACTCTAAAAAATTTCAGAGTACAATGAAATAAAAGATCAAAAGGTTAGATTCAAAATACGTAAGAAAGGATGTTATATAGTGTAGGGTTTCTTGCTCAACACATATGTGTCATGTCGGCCAATAAGGGGCTGACCCATGTTTGTCCAAATAAGGAAATTATTCCTTCTTTTGGTTTGGACCACAAAACAAATCGGGAAAAAACAACTTTATTCCCTAAGACCACTTAAGGATAAGATGATACATGTAAAAGGTCCTAAAAAGGTAGCCAACAAGAAAAAACAAATATCTTGACTACTTTATCAGACATGCACCTCGCGTTGGGTTGCAAATAAGCGAGAGTCCAAGCACAAACTGTTGTGCACACACAGTTGAGATGAGACAAGCCAAGACACAAGTTTGGCAACCAGTGGGCACACGTAACTGTTGTGCACACACAAGATAAAACAAACGAGCCAAATCATAAGATTGGCAACCAGTGTGCACACACAACTCATAAGTTTGACAAATATGAATATTCCACATTCTCCTCATTTGTCAAACTTATGAAAAAAGAACATAAACTAAAAAAGATCAAGAGCAAACTTGTTTCAGTCAACCAATCAAACCTACAAATTTGCAAGAAACAAACATAATCCAAAAGTAACACAAAAATGAATACAAAGTTAGCAAATAAACCAACAAATCAAAATAACAAAAAAAATTCTAAAAACATAACATAAACAACAGCAAAAATAAGTAACTATCTCCCGTATGGAGAGAGTAGCAGCAAATTAGTTCATAGTTTAGCAATAAACAAAAAAATTAAAGCGTTGTTCAAAATCACTCCCCCATAGTGCTTACTCCCCCTCTTTGTTCGTAAGTCTTGAAGACCTTCAAGAGGGTACCGACGAGCGATTAGCTTTCCTCTCATCTCTTCTCTTGGGAGGAGTAGTGATGGTGACATGAGCATCTTCCACTTCAACATTTGGGGCATCATTAGATGCGGTTTTAGCAGCTTCATGAGAGGATTCATCTTGGATAGGAGGAGTTTTCTCTTTGTCAGAAGGAGGAGAAACGTTTTCAGTGCGCACATGGGAGACATCATCTTCTTTAGAGTGTTGTACCTTTTCATGATCAATTGCATCTTCAGGTTGATCTTCATCTTCATGAGTAGCTTCTTCTTCTTGAATGACAGCATCATGATCTTCAATAGAAACTACATGAATAGAAAGGACAGCAGGTGTAATAGGGACAACAGAAGCAGCATGAGGAACCTCATTTTGAGTAGTAGTAGGTTCAGTCGGAACAGGGGAAACAGGTTTCTTCTTCTTCTTCTTCTTCTTGTTTTTTCTTAATTTTAGTTTCCATTTTGTCCAACCGAGCATTGAAGGAAAGATAAATCTCCTTCACATATTGGAGAATGTTAGACCGGTCGTCACAGTCACAAAATTAAACCTAAATATCGTAGTTAGCAGTGAGCAGGGTCGAATCCACAAGGAGCAAGACTAACAACCCAATGTATTTTGAGTAGCGGAAATGAAATTGGCAATTGATTAATGAAACTAAATAGACTAAATGCAAATAATGAAATAGTGAAATTAAAACTAATAAAGACTTTATAATAAAAATGTTGCCGTTACGGTTTTGGTTTGACACGAGATCAACTCACACAATTCTTCTCCACCCTCTACGATCCCCTAAACCTACAAGGCAAGGTAAATCAATGAAATGGCTTCCCGACACTCTAGGTATAATCTATCCTGTCTCACCCGATCACTCAAATTCGATTAGTTAAAGACTATCATTGAACGTCGATAAACGCTACAAGGCAATACCACTAGTTGGTACGCAATTAACAAATACAATTTGTTAACACGTATATTCCAATCAACCAACTTCACAATAAACGCAACAACAGTAGAAATTAAATTAAATCCGAACACAACTCAATTGCAATCGATGCAAAGTCATGAAAAACAATATTCATCATTTAATTATTTCAAACCAACGTTTATCATTCAGCAAGTTCTATGAAAACATTAAATCATAATGGACAACAATATTCATCACAAGTTATGCTCAAATCATATTAAAGTATCGAAATCAAACATCCGACTAGTCGAGAGCTGATGAGGAGAGTCGTGGAGTCAATCTCGATCTCGCCTATGTCGTAATAGACAACCGGGAACTTAGCCGCTCATGGTGGTGATGACGGAGGCGATGGTAAGCTCTGGTGATAGGGAGTTCAGATCAGGTCTTGGGGAGGTGAGAAGTCGCTGGAAATGAGCAGGATCTGGGCTGGAAGATGAAGAGTCACGGTGGCTAGATGGCGGATTCCGACGGTTTTCGCGGCGGCTAAAGCTTGGGAAGTGTAGATCCGGCCGTGGGGAAGGGAGATCAAGTCTTAGGGAGCCAAAACGTCACCAGAAAATGGCAAAATCTGGCCTGGAATGTGAAGAGTCGCGGTGGTGGAAGATGAAACGTCACGGCGGAGTGATGGTTCCCATGGTGGTGATCCAGGACGATGGAGATGACGACGATTTGTGCACGAGAAAGCCGAACTGTCATCGGAGGTCGCCAGAAAGGAAGATGAAGCTTTGTCGGAAAAGATGGATGAACAGCGCCTCCCCTGATCTGCGACTTTTCGTTTTCTTTTATAGAACAAAATGAAAAATATCACTTTGGTCCCTACACAATTGAAAAGTGACAAATCAACCCTTATAAATATGATAGTTTACCCCCTAAACAGCATAAATGAGACAAAGTCACCCTAATCCATAAACCACAACCTAATATCAACTCATATCCTTTCCAAAATCATTCCAAACACGTTAAATTCATAAGAAAAATATTAGGAAGCGATTTTCGTGAATAAATTCATAAATTCTTTAATTGTCTCAATATACTTCAATTTAATCACACATGGGGTATTTTTATCACCAAAATAGAGTCACTTTCATGACTCTAACACACTCCCCAACTTACTCTTTGCTCGTCCTCGAGTAAAGTTAAAAGAACTCTTTCAACATTCTCACAAAATCATACACAACCATATTCATCAACAGCCAAGATATTCATCAAAAGGTAAAGTGAAGAATTTGAACATAACAAGCAAACAACACAATCCTAAATAAAGAACTAAAGTTTCTGTCAAGATTTGCCTATCTCCATTCAAGCTTCTCAAACACACATTTCATATTCATATCACAAAGTTAAAATGTCATGCAAAACTCTCCAACTTATGTACATGCAACATAATGCTCATTTTCCACACAAGATTTTGACATATAATTTCTTTTCATTCATCACTTGTATTTTTTTTTTATCTCAACTTCTTAAGCTTTCTGAAAGGTCCGTGTAACGGGCTTTAGGTTAATGACTCCCAAACCAGATGGCTATAGGGCACTAAGTGTAGAACACTCCTCGAACTTATTCACCCGAACCAACTAGGCTACAAGTCAAGACTTTATTTCTTTATTTTTTTTTTTTTTTATAAAGCTCATGATCTATGTAATGACTTCTTAAGCTTTCTAGAGGACCCATGTAACGAGCTTTAGGCCAACCGCTCCCAAGCTAGATAGCTATAGGGGATTAGGTGTAGAACACCCCTCGGGCGTACTCACTCGAGTCAACTAGGCTACAAATCAAAACCAAATCATCAAGCAACATTTAAGCACTTTTAACACACGCAAGCTAATAAATGAAACTTTGCTCCATGGGCATGTAAAGTATGTGGGAGACTTGCATAAACACTAAAACACATGACATTTACACAAAACAATGTCTAACCACAATTATGGATAAACCTAGCACAAAACAGAACCAATAGTTCAATGTTTAAAACCATGTTGCACAAAAAATTTTCAAAAACCTCACAAAACCTTTCAACCAGCACTTTAATTGCTTCTAAAATGGTGATTATGCATGAATTCATGAAATTTTTTAAAATAACTCACTTTAGTTCACTTTAACCACTTTTGGACTTACAAGAATAAGATTCAACATATTTTCAACAAAAACATCATCGTGCCACAAAAATTTAAGCACAATCTCCACAAAAGTCTCATCAACAACACTTTACAAAGCTATCACAATCTCCATAAAAGCATCATCAACAACACTTTACAAAAATATCACAATCTCCACAAAAGCATCATCAACAACACTTCACAAAAATATCACAATCTGCACAAAAGCATCATCAACAACACTTCACAAAAATATAAAATCAAATCAACACTCTCCAACTTAAAATGTCATTGTCCTCAATGACCCACAAATACAAATATCCTCCCCAACTTGGCATCAAATGATCTCAAATGGCAATATGATCAATAACATTAAAATCATCCAACATATTTGAGAAACAAGAAATCTAACAATAATAGCATGTAAGGTGGAGAGATACAACCTGAGGAACAATGGTGGGACAGTCATCAATAGAGTTTGTGGAGAATGCATAAGCATAGCCTTGTACTAGTTAATGAGTTTCCAAACATGACAATCCTGTGAAGACAAAAACAACAAAAACATAAAAGCAGTAAAAACATATTTACAAAGGTGGGTTGCCTCCCACAAGCGCTAAGTTTAAAGTCTTCGACTGCGATACTGCGACATGGCTAATGTGGTTCTAATAAAGAACACTCCTCAATCACCTCTCCATCATTAATGCCATCGACATAAGGTTTAAGTCTTTGGCCATTCACCTTAAAAACTTGTCCCGTTTTTGGGTTTTGGATTTCAACAGCTTTGTGAGGAAAACATTAAGAACAATAAAAAGGTCATCCCATCGTGACCGAAGCTTCCTCGGAAAAAGGCGAAGCTTAGAGTTAAAGAGCCACACTTTTTGATTAGGAGAGAATGACTTCCTAACAATGTGTTTATCGTGAAAAGCTTTAGTTTTCTCTTTAGAGATGCGAGAGTTCTCATAAGCTTCGTGTCTTAGCTCATCTAACTCCGAAAGTTGGAGTTTCCTATGGTCACCGGCCGTGGTCATATCAAAGTTGAATTTCCTTGTGGCCCAATATGCTCTATGTTCAAGTTCTACATGTAAATGACATGCTTTCCTAAAAACTAACCGATATGGGGACATGCCAATAGGGGTATGATATGCGGTTCGATAGGCCCAAAGTGCATCATTCAGACGCATAGACCAATCCTTACGATCGGGCCGTACCATTTTCTCTAAGATAGTCTTAATTTCCCTATTAGCATATTCCACTTGTCCACTAGTTTGAGGGTGATAAGGTGTGGCAACTCGATGGGTGATTGAGTACTTTTTCAATAGTGAGCCAAAGTGCCTATTGGTGAAATGTGAGCAACCATCACTGATGATGGCGTGTGGATGACCGAAATGGCTAAAGATGTGCGATTGAACAAAGTTGATGACCACCTTATGATCATTAGTCCTAGTGGCAATGGCTTCTACCCATTTAGACACATAATCTACTGTAAGCAAGATGTATTCAAAGCTAAAAGATGAGGGAAATAGACCCATGAAATCAAATACCCCACACATCAAACACTTCCACAATCAAAATAGGATTCAGGGGCATCATATCTCGTCTACCAATATTCCCTCATTTTCGACATGAAGTACAAGCACGACAATAAAAAGAATGCATCACGAAAAAGAGAAGGCCAATAGAAACCACACTGGAGGACCTTTAAAGCGGTCCTCTTGCCACTATAATGACCACCACAAGCATAAGAATGACAAAATGCAAGTACACTACTAAACTCGTGGTCGGGAACACATCTCATAACTATCTGGTCTGCACACACCCTGAAAAGGTCCAGGTCTTCCAAAAAATAATGCTTGATGGTTGCAAAGAAATGATCTTTCTGAGTTTTGGTCCACCCTAATGGTAATTGTCCTACGGCCAAGTAATTGACTATATGAGCATACCAAGGTGCTTTGGATTGGGATATCGCAAAGCTTGCTCATCCAGGGAAAAAATTCATTCAAACATTGACCAGGGACATACTCTGTAAAGAGTCTAGACAAGTGGTCGGCTACCACATTATCACTACCCTTTTTATCTTTGATTTCTAGGTCAAACTCTTGCAACAACAAAATCCATTGAATTAGTCTAGGCTTAGTGTCTTTCTTGGCTAACAAATACCTAACTGCAACGTGGTCTATAAAGACAACTATCCTAGACCCAAGAAGATAAGATCGGAACTTATCAAGGGAAAACACTACTGCAAGCAACTCTTTCTCCATAGTGGTGTAATTACATTGAGCATCGGAGAGGGTCTTGCTTGCATAGTAGATCACAACGGGCTTTTTATTCCCCCATTGGCTAAGGACTGCACCAATGGCATAGTCTGACGCGTCACACATCACTTCAAAAGGTAGGTTCCAATCAGGAGGTTGCATGATGGGTGCTGTGGTCAACGCTTCTTTCAAAATGGTAAAGACAATCATACAAGAGTCATAAAAAACAAATGACACCTCTTTAGCAAGCAAATCACACAAAGGCTTGGAGATCTTGCTAAAATTCTGGATGAAACGCCTATAAAATCCTGCATGGTGATAATTCGTGGATTATAGAGTTTTCATTAGACTTTTTATTCAGATTTCAGGTACTTTCTGGTGCATTTTGACCTGAATTGTTGCTTAATTCTATACATTTCGTGTTTCAGGTTAGAATGGACATTTTTGAGCAAATGAGGACAAAATTGGTTATTTTTTACTCAGAAGTTAAGTGAGTTCTGAAGCAAGATAAAGCACGATGAGGCTTATTTCAAAGGGAGAGCAGCGAGAATCAAAGAATCAAGCGAAGATGCAAGTAGAGTGGGAGTTCTATAATTTCATAACTTTTCAAGAAGCTTCGCCCGGACGAAGACTTGTCCTTCGCCGCGGCGAAGTACACCAGACACGAACAAATCTGCTTCTTTCTTCGCTGCAGCGACAGTCGTAATTTCCAGTTTTGTAAAACGTACAGTTTTACTTTATGCGTGTTTTTCTGAGAAATTTGGGGAGAGGTATAAAAGAAACACTTAGTCTTTTTTGTTGGGGGTTCGAATAGGGTTTGTAGCAGCTATTTACATTTATTTGGATTTACCTTTGGGCGATTTTCGATTTCTAACCAGGGGATTCATCATTTGGGGAGATTTCTCATCTTTTCTCTCATTTTCATTATGCTGAACTTTAATATTCTCGTTTTTCTTGTTTGTAGTGTTGATTTAGCTATGAACTAACCCATTTTGGGTTAGGGTTTTGATTGTAATTCGGATTTAAAATGGGTTAAGTGATTGATTGTTTTAATTTCAATGATCATGCTTTGATTGTGTGTTTACTGTGAATTTTAATGCTTATATGTGATGAACATGGTGAGATTAAGAAATGAATCATGTTAGGCTTCTTGGGTAATCACCATTGTAGTATTAGATGCTAGAGATAGATTCAAAAATCAATGAAATCATTGTAGGATTCTTATGCTTAATGAGCTTGGATTTGTTAACTTTCAAATTGTTGAGTGTGGAAAGTTGATAAGGAAGAGTAGGAAAACATAGCCTGAGAAGGTATGTTTAACACTTAGGAGAGGTCGATTTACAACCAATGCATATGAATATGAATTTAGTTTAATTCTTAGGTTTAACCCAAAAAAAATCCGAATGAATTCAAAACCCTACCCATTTTACTTGAATTGAATTTTTATCCGTGTTTTACATCTCGCATTCTTAGTGAATTCGCAGTTTAGTAATTTTGTTTTAGTAATAGGTTAAATTGCTCCCATTAATCCAAAAGATTTCGGTTGCTCCAACTTGAAAATTGTAGAATACTTAGTGCTTAGCTAACAATCCTCGTGGGAACGATACTCACTCATCATTATATTACTTGTGCGATGTAACATCTACTGAAAACTAGTACAATGCATGCATAATAACAATAGAAAGTTGGGCGAAAGTTTTCTTTTCATTTCAATTCACATGTCTTTTATACACAAAGATTACTGTTTACAAAAATGCATTTTAAAAGACAAAACAGGGGAACAGTGTAGCTATTCCTCTTCGCTTGCCGACGCCCCTCCGACCGCATCAACACCTAGAACCTGCATCCACAAAGGAAAATAACGGGGTGAGCACAAAATAATGCTCAGTAAGTACAACTCTCTACCTGTCTGTCCCCGTATGAGTAACTCTCAATTCTTTCCTTATACTATTTATGACTCTATTTCTGTTTCTAATAACATCATGGCCTCATCTTACCGGAGGTACGGCCGGATGGCGTTCACACAGCACCATCTCACTCTCTATGGCTATCGGGTGGAATTCACACAGTACCAACCCGTTCTTGGTGACTACCGAGTGAGGATCACAAAGCACCAACTCGGTTCCTCCTAACTATCGGGTGGAGATCACCTAGCCCTACCCGTTCCTCATGAATTTTGGGTAACGATCACCAAGCATTTACCCGTCTCTAGTCACTATCGGGTGATGGTCACAAAGCATCAACCCGCTTCTACTAGCCATTGGATGATGATCACAAAGCATCAACCCACTTATCTAATAATTAGTCGGATAGTGGTCACAAAGCATCTACCCATTTCTATTACTCATTGGGTGATGATCACTAAGCATCGACCCATCTCTAAGGGCCATTCGGATGATGATCACAAAGCATCAATCCGATTCCCATAACGGTCGGGTGATGATCACAAAGCATCATCCCAACTACACTACTCTTCTAACTCATTCCATTGTGGCATTTTTCAATGCTCTCTACCCTTAGAGTAATTGTACCCACTAAGCTCTCTACTCATAGAGTAATTGCATACACCATTTCCTTACACTTTCTTAGGTCACTTTTCCATGTACAGCTAGTGCCTATGGATGGTTCATCTTCACCAATGCACTTATGAGATGCCAACATGCAATGTTGCAAGAATTAAGGTTCATTACTCACACTCAAACCTCTATTAGGCATTTCATCAAACAACTCATGTGCACTATAAAACTCTATCATAGCCATGATTCTAAAACTTTTCCTAACCATCCAAAATGGGGAAAAACCCCTTCACAAAGCCATAATAACCTGTCAAACAAAACACTTCCAAAAAGGGTTCCATAACACCCCTTCAAATCCATCTCAACTACCTTGCCAATCCAACAACCCATTTCTCATATTTGCAATGAATAAACAATCACAAGGCATAGAAATCTCTATTTAATCCTTCATACATGACATATTACATGTACATCACATACATACATCAAGTCTATCAAAACCCTAATCAAGAAATTTCATAAATCTCAACTTGGGTTGGGTTTTACTTACCTTGTTATGGAGAGACTTCACCAACTCTTCCTTTCACTTGTTTAGCTTGACTTTTCCTCTAATCTTAACCAAAAGAATGAAAACCCTCAAACTTCAATATGGGTTAAAACTCCCAAATCACACAACTTAAGTAGAAATCCTTACCTTAGGAAGCCTTATGTTGCTTTTCTACTCCAAATCACTTCAAAAATCCCTTGGAAATTCCTTGATCAAAAGAGAAGAGAAGTTGAGAGGAGTAAAGATGGAAAGTTGCGTTTGAGAAGAAGAAATGAGGGGTTTCTTTGATTCTAATTCCTTTAAATGAAATATAAACACACTCATTCCCATTTTGCCCTTATTCTTCTTTGGGAATTCCATCCATATCTTTTGATTCATTACAAACTCACCCCTATATCAACATATTCTCCATGAAAATTCCTTGCAATTAACTCCCCACTTTTCCTGCTAATTAGGGGTAGAAAGGTCAAATTGCCCTTGGGGAAGAAAAATATCCAAAACTCAACAAACAAATTAATCGGCTGTGCGCGGCGAAACTTCCGCGCAGCAGTAAGTCTAGCGAAGAGTTTCCCCATGGTTTCAACACATCTTCGCCCGTGACTTAACCCCACTAAAATTCTTCAGTTTTCAACCAAATTTCAGGGCAAACATTCAACAAAACACTCAAACAAACAATAATAACAAAAACCAACTCGATTAAGGGCGAAAGAGGAAACAATAACAACGTGCCTCATGTGGGGCGTTACATGCGATTAGTATACTTGCTACATATTGCATGTTGTAGGAAACACGCATCACATGGCCTAAGAAAGATCTAATTTGTTTGACCAACAAAGGCGGAGGTAGTTGAGAAATCAACTCTACCTTTGCCGTATCCATTGATATCCCCTCCTTAGAAACTACATGACCTAAGACAATTCCCTCTTGAACCATGAAATGGCTCTTTTCCCAACTAAGAACAAGATTTGTCTCTTTGCAACGTTTTAACACCAACTCAAGTTTTTCGAGACAATCATCAAAAGATATCCCAAACACAGAAAAATCATCCATGAAGACTTTAAGGGATTGACCTACCATGTCAGAAAATATCGATAACATGCACCTTTGAAACGTTGACGGTGCATTGGACAACCCGAAGGGCATGTGACGAAAGGCAAACGTGCCAAAAGGACATGTGAACGTGGTCTTTTCCTAGTCTTCGGGGGCAATTGGTACTTGGTTATATCCGGAATAGCCATCCATAAAACAATAGAAAGCTTGCCCTGCAAGTTTTTCTAGGATTTGGTCAATAAATGGGAGCGGGAAATGATCTTTTCTAGTGGCTAGGTTGAGCTTCCTATAGTCAATGCAAACTTTCCATCCTGTGGGAGTACGGGTAGGAATTCGCTCACCTCTTTCATTTTCAACAACAGTGAGGTCACTCTTCTTAGGTACAACATGGGTTGGACTCACCCATTGGCTGTCGGATATAGGGTAAATGATACCCGCATCAAGCTATTTGATCACTTCTTTCTTCACCACCTTCTTCATGTTCGGGTTTAACCTTCTTTGAGCTTCATGCACCGGTTTAGGATTTTCCTCACAAAATATGCGATGTATGCACAAAGAAGGGCTAATCCCTCGCAAATCGGCTACCGACCAACCGATTGCTTCCTTATGTGTTGTCAAGACTGCCACTAATCTCTCCTCTTGCTCATTATCTAAGTTGACGACAATGATCACAGGTAAGGTCTTGTTGGGTCCTAGGAAAACATACTTTAGAGTATCAGGTAAGGCCTTCAACTCTAAGACTGGTGGAGACTCAATTGAACTCGGTTGTGTTGTCTTAGACAAAGGTGGTAAGGGTTCATACTTGATGTTCCAAGGTCGACGCTCTAGAGTGGGCGACCTAGCTATATACGTACTAACCTCTTGAATCTCAGACATGACACTCAAGTTAGATATCTCCTCAACAAATAGATTCATAAGAGTGTAAATTGCATCATCACATAACATCTATGGGGCGTGAGCCTCCACTAGACTGTCAATAGCATCAACCATGAAACACTCGTTATCGTCCTCACGCATCAGTCTTAAACCAGCATTAAACACATTAAGTCTCAGTTTCGTATTCCCAAAAGACACTTCCATCTCTCTTAATCTACAGTTAATGCAAGCATTTGCTGTTGCTAGAAAAGGTCTCCCTAAAATAATCGGTGGCATACTTCCACGGCTCGTATACTCCATGTCTAAGACAAGAAAATCCACTAGGAAATATAGTTCCTCAACCTTAACTAACACGTCCTCAATTAGGCCCCTAAGAATTTTGACCGATCGATCAGCTAACTGCAGTATGACTTCAGTTGACTTAAGCTCAGCTAAGTTAAACTGTTCATACACAGAAGTGGGTAATAAGTTCACGCTCGCCCTTAAGTCTAAGAGTGCTCTATCAATCATGACATTACCTATCACACAAGAAATAATAGGAGCTCCAAGATCCTTTTTTGAGACAACCGCACTTACATTTTTCGGTTAATGTACAATCTTAGGTGTGTGAGATTTCATTTTCCTCTTTTGCGTGCACAAGTCTTTGAGGAATTGGCATAAGCAGGTACTTGCTTAATAGCATCTAAGAGTGGAATGTTAATTTGCACCTGCTTAAACAACTCAATCATTTCCTCCATCCTAGCACTTTTCCTAGTAGTGGGAACATTTGGGGGCTCTAAGCATTGAGGAAAGGGTGCTCTCGGTATGTACGATACAGGGGATGGTTCATTCTCCCCAACTTTTTCCTTACCCGGTCTCTGAACACCTGACTCTACAAGTGGCTCACTCTCACTCTCTTTGGCTTCGTCCTTACCTAGACTTTCCTTTTCTCTACCCTAGACTTTTACTTCCCTCTCAGGCCTAATTAGCTCTTAGCCGCTCCGAAGAGTCATCACGACCTTAGCTTGTTCGAAAAACCCTCTCTGCTGAGAAGAACCACTAGGGTTACCTATGACTTGACTAGGCAATTGGCCTTGTTCCCTCCTATTGTCTGCTTCGGCTATTTGACCAATCTAGGTCTCTAGCTTACTAATGGATTGGGAATGGGAATGTAAAAGTTAGGTATTCTGCTCTAAATCCTGGAACCTAGCATTCATGTCGGCTTTTTGTTCCTGCATGGTTTGGAGCATTTGAGACATCATTGATTCTAGTGAACTAGACACTGGAGTAGGCTGCTGAACGGGAGGTGGGAACCTAGGTTGGATGGGTGGTTGGATTAAAGGTTGCTCCCTATAATTGCCTTGCTGATTGGAAGGATTGTTCCTATATGGCATATTATTAAGGACATTCTGAGGTGGTTATGGCTTCCATGAAAAATTAGGGTGGTTACGCCACCCAGGATTGTATGTGTTCGAGTACGGATCATTCCGTCTCTGGAAGCCTTGTGCAACTTGTACTTGCTCCTTGAAAGAGTCAGGGGCAGGTTCCTCAACCGGATGGTCAAGAGTGGAGTGCATGGCAAAAACATCCTAGTTCGCCTTCTGAGATGATTGTGTAGAGGGTTGCCTTTGTATAGATACAAACTGGTCAAATCGGTGGGCCAACACCTCTAACTTGGAACTAATGTCATCTAATCGTGACACCTCATACACGCCACCCTTCTTGGATGGCTGCCCCGAGATAGGCATTCTAGACGCAGAAATGTGGTGCATTGAATTTTCACTTAAGGTCTCGAAGAGTTGCCATAACTCATTCTCGTCTTTGTGCATAAATGTTCCTCCATAAGAGGCGTCAACCATATTCCTATGCCTCTCGGTTAGTTCGTCATAGAAACTACGAACTAATTGCCACCTAGGGACTGCGTGATGGGGACACTTCCTAAGCATTTCCTTCAAACGTTCCCAACTCTCATAAAATTCCTCGCTATCAAGTGTAGCAAAACTAGTAATGGCTCGTCGTATGTTGTTGGTTTTACCAATGGGATAATACTTTTTTAGGAATCCTTGTTGCATTTGGGTCCAAGAGATAATGGACCCTGCTGCCAAAGAATTGAGCCACTGTTTGGCTCGATCCTTAAGTGAAAATGGGAACAAAATTAAGCGCACGACATCTTCATTCACATGTTGAAGTCTAACTGTGGAGGAAACCTCTAAAAATTCATCTAAGTGTTTGTATGGCTCCTCATTTAAATTCCCATAATAAATTGGCAACAATTGGATGACACTAGTTTTGATCTCATAGTGTTATGTGTGGACATTGGGGATACAGATACATGAGGCTGAAGTGTAGGTGGTGGGTGCGAAATGTTGGCTAAGGGGCATATGTGCGGGTTCATCTTGGTCAGCCATCCTACGTGCTTGTTTTCTATTCTTCTTACAAGTGCGTTCAATTTCAAGATTCAAAGGTAATAACTCTTCGTTACAAGACTTTCTAGTTTGCATTCACCAACCAAACACACAAAAGGCTCAACAAGCAACGCAGCAACAATGTCAAAGAAAATTAACTAAATGCAAAACCTAAGAAACAGATTTTACTAAGCACACGAAACAAAACTAAAACAAATCTAAAATCTAATGAAACTATACCCAACAAAATTTCACACAACAAATATGTTTAATCAAAACTAAATTTATCAATGCAACCTAAAAGAATTTAATACTAAGAACAAAAATTAAATCCTAGGAATAAAAAAATCAAAGGTTAAGAGAATTTCACAATCGGGTCGTGCAGGATCTTCAATGCTCACGACACGCTAAAGTGTTTTCCCAATTGCAATTTTCCTGCAAAACAAAAACAAACACAAATGAAACTATTCCAATGAAAATAAAATAAAACGAAGTAAAAATAAAATTACGCAAGCAACCTAAAAGGAAAATAATTAACTAACAATGCAAAGAGACAAACTAAACGGAACACAAAAATTAAACAATTCAACCAAACAAAGTAATCACTACAAAGAAAATAACTCAAACAAAACAACAAAGACGAAAATAAACCTAGAATAAAAACTAATGACTACCCAAACACACGAAGTCAAAAGCACGTTGCTCTCTGGCAACGGCGCCAACATTTTGTTAGACCGGTCATCACAGTCACAAAATTAAACCTAAATACCGTAGTTAGCGGTAAGCAGGGTTGAATCCATAGGGAGCAAGACTAACAACCTAATGTATTTTGAGTAGAGGAAATGAAATTGGCAATTGATTAATGAAACTAAATAGACTAAATGCAAATAATGAAATAGTGAAATTAAAACTAATAAAGACTTTATAATAAAAATGTTGCCGTTACCGTTTTGGTTCGACACAAGATCGACTCACACAATTCTTCTCCACCCTCTACGATCCCCTAAACCTACAAGGCAAGGTAAATCAATGAGGCTTCCCGACACTCTAGGTATAATCTATCCTGTCTCACTCGATCACTCAAGTTTGATTGGTTAAAGGCTATCATTGAACGCCGATAAACGCTACAAGGCAATACCACTAGTTGGTACGCGATTAACAAATACAATTTATCAACATGTATATTCCAATCAACCAACTTCACAATAAACGCAACAAAAGTAGAAATTAAATTAAATCCGAACACAACTCAATTCCAATCGATGTGAAGTAATGAAAAACAATATTCATCATTTAATTATTTCAAACCAACATTTATCATTCAGCAAGCTCTATGAAAACATTAAATCATAATGGACAACAGTATTCATCACAAGTTATGCTCAAATCATATTAAAGTATCGAAATCAAACATGAAACGAAAACAAATATAATCCGAAGCACAATACTACCAAATGTCCTATAATCGAGCTCATCCAACTAGTCGAGAGCTGATGAGGAGAGTCGTGGAGTCAATCTCGATCTCGCCTATGCAGTAATAGACAACTAGGAACTTATCTGCTCATGGTGGTGATGACGGAGGTGATGGAAAGCTCTGGTGATGGGGAGTTTAGATCAGGTCTTGGGGAGGTGAGAAGTCGCCGGAAATGAGCAGGATCTGGGTTGGAAGATGAAGAGTTGCAGTGGCTAAATGGCGGATTCTGGCGGTTTTCGCGGCGACTGAAGCTTGGGAAGTGTAGATCCGATCGTGGGGAAGGAAGATCAAGTCTTGGGGAGTCGAAACGTCATCGAAAAACGGTGAAATCTGGCCTAGAATGCGAAGAGTCGCGGTGGTGGAAGATGAACGTCGCGGTGACGTGATGGTTCCCATGATGGTGATTCGGGACGATGGAGATAACGACGATCTATGCATGAGGAAGCCGAACTGTCACCGGAGGTCGCCGGAAAGGAAGATGAAGCATCGCTGGAAAAGATGGATGAACAGCGCCTCCCCTGATCTACGACTTTTCATGTTCTTTTATAGAACAAAATGCAAATATCACTTTGGTCCCTACATAATTGAAAAGTGACAAATCAACCCTTATAAATATGATGTTTACCCCCTAAACAACATAAATGAGACAAAAACACCCCTAATCCATAAACCACAACCTAATATGAACTCATATCCTTTTCAAAATCATTCCAAACACGTTAAATTCATAAGAAAAATATTAGGAAGCAATTTTCGTGAATAAATTCATAAATTCTTTAATTGTCTCAATATACTTCAATTTAATCACACATGGGGTATTTTTATCACTAAAATAGAGTCACTTTCATGACTCTAACAGAGAACATTCTCCATGGAAGTCTCTAGGTCTTGCATAGCAACAAAAAGTTTGGACTGCCAAGTGTTAGTCCTTATGTGTTCACCCAAGGAGGTGGCAGGAATGTTCCCTGATGGTTGTCTAAAAGACTTCTTGGTGATAGTCTTTATTTTCAGCACAGGCTCTACTTCGTAGAATTTGGGTTTGTAGGTGGAGATGATTTTAAAAATGAGGGAAGGAAAGGGCAAAATTTGGAGAGCATGTGTGGATTGAGCAGCCACCCTAACACTTATGAAAATTAGTGAGGCTAAATTGATTTTCTTTCCTAGTGCAATCCTATAGAGTAGTTGTGCTCTTTTTGGTCTAACAGTGGAATTGTGCATTGAGGGAGACCAATTTGTAAGAGACATCTTAAACAATAGCCGGTAAAGAGGTGTGAGTGCACTAGGCTGAAGAGTCCCACTTCTTGGCCATATAGCAATTGATCCACCAGTCATACCTTAACTATTTTATCTAAATTCAAACTGGTCAGATAAAAAGTTTTCTTAACCTTTTTCAGCCTTAATGCATCCCTAATGACTTGTTTATTGAAAAGAACCCAATGACCCCTAACATAAACTCTGTCATTGTGCACATTAGAGTCGGGATCAACATTATCAAGGCCAAAATTGGCGTAAAACTAAGAGTTTGAATGGGTGCAGTTAGACCCGAGATAGTGTTGAGCCATTTACATTTCTTCATCATGGTATGAAACTCATCAAAATCATCTAACCTAACATTTCCTCACTCACAATTGTCTTTTTGATACTGTCACTTTTAAAACTAACTTTAGCAGTAGGCAATACAAAAGGAGAGATTTTACTTGGAGCCTCTTCCATGATTGATTTCCCTTTCTTCTTCACTATCTCTACTGGAGTCAGGGGTTTTGATGGAATAGCTTTTGCAGAAGCATCCTTACGAGATTTGAGAGTGGTAATAGGAATGTTGTTTGAGGTGTTGTCGGTCGCCAAAGGGGATTTTTCTGGTAAGGCAGGGTTTGAATCTTCTGGTGAGCGCCCTGAGTCTCGGAGATCATTGGAAACAAGGGAAGAGACAAGTAAGGATGAGAACCTGGATTCTTCCTTGTAGGATTCCTCTTGAGTTGTAGAATCAAACTCCAGTTGGATTTTCTTTTTCATTGGCATTTTCTTGTGGTGGTTGGATTCCTTCAAGGCTTGAAATCCCTTTTTGACTAATTCTTCCATGGCCTTTCTTTTCGGGTTTTCAACTGATTTCTTCCTCAAATCCATGAGAGAAAAACAAAAAATTTTAGTGAAGATTTGAGAGAAAAAACGTGAAAGGTAAAGAAAGGCAGGTGGCACAATAGGGTTTAAAAAATGAAGACTGACGCAAAATAGATTAGGGCAAACATTTATGGCAGGCGGTGATTCTTAAGCCCTAAAGAGAGTTATACCAAAAATAGAACTCTATCCTAAGTGAGTGTAATATACTGTATAACTAGTAATTCTTTGAGAAATATATGATAAAATCCCCTAAATAACTTTTATAAACATATATACATAACGTAAAATCTGAAAATTCTAATTTTAATTCATATAAATATATACACAAAATATTGATATACTTTAGTAAGCACAAGGTAATCTTGAATAGTGCTGCCAAACTCCTCCGCTTCTTGACGTCTCACCCGGTCGTAAATCATCTAGTACCTACAAAACAGTAAAATAACGGAGTGAGCACTAATTGCTCAGTAAGTAAACCAAATTGCACTACTGTGTTTCCTCCGTTACTCATGTTCAGATTTTTCTTTTCGCACTTTATTCTTTGATAATATTCTTCATTCTTTTCCAATATTCTGCATTCTTTTATGATACTTTGATTTGTTACTTATCAATGTGCAAAGACAATGAATAAAACGGTGCATCGTCGAGCGCATATGAAATACTGAATCACGTAAGTAGCATAATACATATGCAGAATAATAAACTTTCTTGAGAAAAGAGCTATCTTTTCTTTTCTATTTTTTGTCTCTTATGTTGTATCTCTTTCTTTTCTTCTCTGTTTCTCTTTCTTTTCTTTCTTCTATTCTGGTTTGTCGATCGGACTAGGTTGATGCATGGATTTGGAACCCTGACCATGTGAGTGGGTATAGTTCTCATCTACATGCACTACTGATGGACTGTACAAATACTGTATCTGTCTACTGTGGCCGCTCGCTCGTGGTGGCGTGCGTGTAGGTATGCTTTGCTGGGTACAGTCCTCATCCACATACACTACTGACGGACTGTACAAATACTGTATCTCTCTATTGTGGCCACTCACTTGTGGCGGCGTGTATGTGGGCATCTCTGTCATTGTCGGGTTCCCCATCGCAAAAACCTTATAACATAGCATGTTGTAGAAAGAGAACAGAAAGAGATACTATACACATTTCAACATGAATTTCCAAGCTATGGAAATTCTACACTTGCATGCTTGCATGTTAGCTTAAAAGAAAATTACTAGCCATTTTCTTTTCTTTCTTTTTCATTCTTTGCTAACACATTCTTTCATATTCTCATTTACTAAATCAAGGCTATAGATATATATCATGTGCACAATATATGCATGATCAAGCCCATTCTTTAATATGCTTTCCAAGTTCACATATACAAACTTGCAAATTCATATGACATAATGGTATGTCATGACATATTCTACCATTCTCTACTATCTCAAGTGCCATATCAAAGTAACACTTTCATGTGCTATTCAAGAAGTAGTAAAGGTTCAAGTAACTAGAACCAAGCACTAATGGCTATTTCTCTCATGGAACTAACATGACCAAGTGATATATTAAATTTTGGCATAACAATATGCACTCTTGAATACTAACATTTACACTTGGTTAAGCCCAAACATAATCTTCCTACTTCAATTCTTGCCTTTCTCTAACCCTTTCTTCATAGGGTTTAGCCAACTCATGCATACATTTTCTCCTTGGATTTTCATCAAACACTTCATATGCACATACAACTACCATGTTGGCTACACTTCCACATCTCTCTAATTCCACCAAAATGTGAGCCAAAAACTCACTAATTATAGCATCAAACCTGTCCATTTTCAACAATTCTCAACACTTCAAAATTTTCAACACTAATTCTTCCATAACTTCACTAAATCATCACATAACCATACACTACTTCTCATGGCTGGAATTTATGCATCATTAAACATCAAAAGCAGCCAATCATTCCCTCATACCATCACATACAAACATGCAAAAAAATTCATTCAACACCAGTCTTGCTCAAATCAAGGTTAAAATTAGGTTTACTTACCTTGAATGTGTGAGATCACTTCCTTTTGCTAAAAACTCTCGTCCTCTTGGACCTAGATCATATAAAAACCATAAGAATTTAAAACTTTAAAGTTTAATCACACTCATTTTGCTAGAATCTTACCTTAGGATGCTTTAGGATTGAAAATCTCCAAAAATCTAAGCCAAATCCTATGATTTCCCTTTGAAATTTAGTGAAGAAAATTGAGAGAAAATGGGGTAAAGGTGGCGTGAACAAGGGCTGAAGATATGTTAGGGTTTCTTCAAATGAAACCTTATATCAAATAATATATGCATGTATTCCCATTTGCCCTTGCACTTTCCATGAAATTCCATCATTGTCCTTTAGTCAATTACTAAAATACCCTCATTTTTATTATCTTCTTCACATTATTTTGCTTCCTTTCACTTCCCACTTTTTCATCTAATTATGAGTGAAAAGACCATTTTACCCCTAATGAAGTTTTAAGGAATTTTCTTCACATTTGTCTAAGGTAACTTCAAAGAAATCCAACTAAGGGTATTAGGGCATAAATAAAATTACGTACCTTGATGTGGGTGTTATAGTGAGTGTACATAGGCAATCGTGTGAGCACACAGCATCCCAAATAACATCAAAATTTTTCAAAAGACCTGACTTTATTGAACAATTTTAAAAACATAAAATTAAAATAATGAAATGCTTCATATGAATTTTTGAAGGTCAAGATAGTCAATCTGTGCAAAGCATCATAATAGATCAATTTTTTTTTTTTTTTTTTTTTAAATCTTAAAAGCCACAATAACTCATAAGGAAGTTGTCAACATAATGCAATCAAAATAACACTTCCTCAATCACACACAAGAGAGACAAAGTCACATAAGCTTGTCTAAGTGTGTGATAGTGTCTTTAAGGGGGATTAAATGACACAATGATCAATTAATATTTTGCAAGGGAAACTCCCCCTTCCCATATGCCTTACTATATTTTTCATTTTTCTTTTTCAGCATAGAAAATAAAGATTTGATGATTTTCTTTTCATATTGAACAAAGGGAAAATAACTCTCAAAACATAACCAAAATGTTGCTTTCACACTTGCATGAAGGTAATCCTCTTAATGGTAGATTTTCCAAGATATAGGGTCTCTACAAATCAGAAAATTACTCAAAAATGTATGTCACACTTTAGGCAAGGTGGCTCTTTCATAATGGTGATAAGAATCAACAACCAACTTATGATAAGATAAAGTCATGTTATAGAGAGAGTCTTAGTGGATACAGCAAACCAGAGTTAGCACATAGATAAGAGAAAAACGAATGACAACTAGAGTGCTAGCATAGATCAAAGGACTTGACAAACAAAAATAAAAGTAGCATGTTCATGCTTTATTCATCAACAGAAATGAAAAACTACTCAAGTTGAAGTAGTCCAATGGACTTCCTTAAGAAAACAAAAGTGTCATAGTCAAGTGCTTTTGTAAATAAATTAGCCAATTGGGATTTTGTGTTCACATGAGCAAGTCCAATGATGTTCTCCTCAACTAACTCTCTAATGAAATGATATCTTATGTCAATGTGCTTAGTCCCAGAATGCTAGACTGGATTCTTAGAGATGTTAATGGCACTCGTGTTATCACAAAATATTGTCACACAATCTTGATCAACACCATAATCATACAATATTTGCTTTAACCATAAGATTTGAGTGCAACAACTTCCTGCAGCAATATACCCAACCTCAGCAGTGGATAGGGAGATTTCATTTTACTTCTTGTTGTACCAGGTGCAAGATTGTTTCTAAGGTAGAGACATCCACCCAAAGTGCTTTTTCGATGATCCAAACTTCTTGCGCAATCCGCATCACTATATCCAACCAAACAATTGTTAGAATCAAATGAGTACCAAAGACCAAAATCACATGTACCTGAAACATATTTCATGATTTTTTTTCACTGCATTCAAGTGCAACTCAGAAGGGTTAGCTTGAAACCTAGCACAAACACCAACACTAAAACAAAAATCAGGCCGGCTTATAGTCAAGTAAAGGAGGCTTCCTATCATGCTTTGGTACATCTTATTTTCAACCTTTTACCATGTTCATCTTTGGACAGTTTAAGGGTAGCACTCATAGGGGTTCTAGCATGCTTTGTATTCTCTAGGCAAAATCTTTTCAACATGTTTCTAGCATACTTTGATTAGGAAACAAACATACCATTTTCCATTTGCTTAATTTGAAGACCAAGAAACATATTCAACTCCCCTACCATGCTCATCACAAACTCATTTTTCATCAAACTAATGAATTCAAGTGCATATGAGTGAGATGTAGAACCAAACACAATATCATCAACATAAATTTGTGCACATAAGATTTCATTGTTAGCATGCTTAATAAAGAGGGTTTTGTCAGCATTACCTCGTTCATAGCTATGCTCAAGAAGGAAAGTTGTCAACCTTTCATACCAAGCCCATGGGGCTTGTTTCAATTTGTAAAGTACTTTCTTCAATCTAAACACATGATCAGGTTTGTAGGGGTCTTGAAAACCAATCAATTGTTCAACATACACTTTTTCGGTGAGCATCCCATTTAAGAAGGTGCTTTTGACATCCATTTGGAACAATTTTATCTTGAGCCAGTAGGCAACAACAAGCGGATTGACTCAAGTCGAGCAACAGGGGTGAAAGTTTCATCAAAGTTGATTCCTTCTACTTGAGCATACCCTTGGGCAACAAGCCTTGCTTTATTCTTGACAACATTATCAAATTCATTAGTTTTATTTTTAAAAATCCATTTGGTACCTATTATGTTGATTCTTTCAGGTCTCGACACAAGTTTCCACACATAATTTCTTTCAAATTGTTCTAATTCTTTATGCATGGCCTCAATCCAATTTTCATCTTCCAAAGCTTGCTTGGTATTCTTCGATTTTGCAAGAGACACATAACAAAGATGGTTAATTTCATTTTGTCTTCTTCTTCTTGTAACCATTACCTTGTTTGGATCTCCAATCATGGCTGAAAGAGGATAAGCTTTTTGTATCCATGTTGGTGGATCTTTTCTTCTTTGATTTCTCCTTTGAATACTCTCTTTAGAGAGATCAACAACCAGCTCAATCCCTTCATTTTGCAATGATGAATCTTTGCATGGAGCAGATCTAGTTGCTGTAGCATTGGAAGTGGGTGAAAACACACTTGAAGAAGGCTTAGGTTTAAGAGATTCAGTTGTGTTCACACAGTCTTGTGTGGGCACACGAGGAGCAGACATGTCTTGAATTTCACATTCTTGTGAATATTCTGAAAAATCTTCTGCATCACTAAACACAACATTAATGGATTCTAAAACTTTTTCAGAACGCATATTATAGATCGTGAATGCATGGCTAATAGAAGAATATCCAATAAAAACTCCTTCATCACTTCTAGAATCAAACTTACCTAAATTCTCTCTATCATTCAAAATATAGTATTTGCATCCAAACACATGAAAGTAAGAGAGATCAAGTTTCTTACATTTCCACAACTCATAGGGAGTTTGAAGGGTACCTTTTCTAAGAGAAGCTCTATTGGAAATATGGCAAGCCGTATTAAGAGCTTCAACCCAAAGTCTTGTAGGAAACTTTTTGGCATTAAACATCACCCTAGCCATTTCTTGCAACACTAGGTTTTTCCTCTCCACTACACCATTTTTTTGAGGTATTTTTGGTGCTGAAAATTCATGGAATATGCCCTGCAATTCACAAAATTAGCAAAATCAGCATTCTCAAATTCCTTACCATGGTCATTCCTAATTCTCACAATCTTTGTAGCCTTGGAACTCTTCTTAACAAGCAACCTTCTAGCTAATTTTTGAAATGCATTTAAAGAATCAGATTTCTCATGCAAGAAGTCAACCCAAGCATACCTTGAAAAATCATCAACACAAACAAACACATATCTCTTACCTCCCAAACTCTCAGTTTGCATAGGACCATTAGATCCATATGGAGCAATTCCAAAACACATAAGGTATTCAAATTAGATAATTCTTTATGAGATATCCTGGTTTGCTTACCTTGTTGACATGGACCACACACATTACCTTTTGGAGATTCAAGTTTTGGTAACCCTTTAACAACTTCCTTTTTGGAGAGTCTTATCAAGTCTTTGAAATTCATGTGACCAAGTTTCTCATGCCACAAGTTTGTGGAATTTGTTTTTGAACTGAAACATGAAACACGGTTAGAAAGCAAGTAACAATTGTCATTTGACCTTTTTCCTTCAAGTAAAGAAACACCTTTACCATTCAAAATTTGACATTTGTCCTTTGATAGTTGAACCACAAAGTTTTTGTCACAAATTTGACTAATACTAATCAAATTAGCTTTCAAACCATCAACAAGTAAGACATCTTTCAAAACAAGAAAATTAGGAAGCACAATTGTCCTTTTACCAAGAATTTTACCTTTCTTTCCATCTCCGTAAGTGACATGCCCACTATCAACTTATTCAAGTTCAGTCAATAGAGATTTATTACCTGTCATATGCCTTGAACAACCACTGTCTAGATACCAAAGATCATTTTGAAATGCAAGCAAAGAGGTATGAGACACAAAACAGTTCACATTAGCCTTAGGTTTCCAAATTCTTTTGGAAGAAAAACCATAGTTAGCATTATGATTTACATTAGCAACAAAATTATGATTTTTAAGAACTTTCTTCAAATAAGCAATAAACCTAAAGCATTTAGGTTTGATGTGACATTTCCTGTTACAAAAATGGCAAATAGGAATGAATTTTGATACCTTCATAGCTTGTCTTATAGCAGTATTTTCAGTAGGAGTTTCGGCGGCCTTCACAAACTTACCATTCTCAATATTAAGAGATTGCAACTTTTTTACACCCTTTAGCCATTGGTCATACATTTTATCATATGCCTCTTTTTGCTCAGCATAAATATCAACAATGTCATATGAACATTCACTCTTACCATCTTCTTGGTTCATAATGAAGGCTAGAACATTTTCATCATCACTCAAATCATCATGCTCACTCTCATCATGCTCACTCTCATCATGCTCACTCTCACTCAAGTGGCAGCCATGGCCTTACCTTTCTTCTTTTTCAGTATATTAGCACACTCATATTGTATATGCCTAAAGCCCTCACATTCAAAACACTTGATACCTTTATTTTTTTTTTTGCTTTATCTTTCGAAAATCTTTTTGTAAAGTTACTAGGGGTTTGATTATCATAGGACCTTTTTACAAAAGGTTTTCGGCCATAACCACTATCATGAGGCTTTTTCATGTTTTTCTTAAGAAACTTAGCAAAATTCTTTGTAAGTAAAGCACAATTTTCATCATCCAATGAACTAAAATCATAATCATCAAAATCAACCTCATGTTTGAGAACCACACCTTTGCTCGGATTATGTTTATCCCAATGTTTCAGATTCAGTTTATAGGTTTGGAGAGAGCCAATGAGTTCATCTCGGCATTCTTCAATGGTCATGACCTTTGACATAAACCTTTGGGGTAAAAAGCAAAGCACTTTCCCGACAAGTTCAACATTAGAATATATCCTACCCAAAGCAAAACATTTATTAGAGATATCACAAACTCTACCATAAAAGTCAGTTATAGTCTCATCATCATCCATGTTTAGATTTTCAAAATTAGTGATAAGTCTTCTAAGCCTATTTCTTTTAACGGCACTAATTCCTTCATTCTTGACTTGAAGCTTATCCCAAGCATCCTTGGCAAGCTCATAATTAGCTATGACTTTCATTTGGTTCACATTAACAGCATTGAAAAGAGCATGAATGGCTTTAGAGTTATAATTTGCAAGGGTTAACTCATCAGAAGTCCAACTAGTCACCGGTTTTGGTCTAGACACTTCATTTTCAACAATAACCGAGGCTTTTCAACTATTCACAATCGTGGACCAGACTCTTTTATCAATAGACTTAAGAAAAGCACGCATCCTAGGTCTCCATGTGTAATAGTTAGGTCATTCTTACAGGGGTGGTCTATGAGCAGAAACTCCTTAGTAAAGAAACTCATGACAAAAAATAATCAGACAGATGCTAACACAGCAAATGGCAGTGCACACGCGGCAGATCTAAAAAAAGGCAACACAAAACAGATTTTTTCCAAATACAAGACTAAATAGATGCACACAAAAACAAGCAAAATGGGTAAGGATCAACTGAAGCAACTTATCAGAACAAGCTCTAATACCGCTTGTGGGGAATTTGTTAACTCACTTTTGGTGTATGGTTACCCATTTTAAGTGCAGCGGAAGTATTACCAAGTTGATTAAGAGATTTCCAATTTAACCACATCAAACACAAGTGCAGAAAGTGAAGAACACAACCATATACATGGTTCGGCTAAAATCTACTTTTAGCCTACATCCATGGGACCTTATCCAGATTGAAGCAATCCACTAAGTTAAAAACATATTACAAGATATAGTTCAAAGTTGATCTAAGATATAGTAAAAATAACTCCCTGTTCAACTTTACAATTAGCACCACACTCTGAATCTTTAACGTGTAGCAACTCCTTGGACCTTCTTCATCCCGGGAACACACTTGAAAATAGCTTGTGTACCACTAAGCTTCAAGTACTGATCCTACGCACCAGCATCAGCAAAGGAACCACGTTCCAAGAGCCATCAAGTCAATGAATGATATGGTGAGGTTTTGGCACACAATGGAAATGAACTTATGACCCTTAAGAGAAAGAATACTCTAAGAAATTTCAGAGTACAATGAAATAAAAGATCAAAAGGTTTGATTCAAAATACACAAGAAAGGATGTTATATAGTGTAGGGTTTCTTGCTCAACACATATGTGCCACGTTAGCCAACAAGGGGCTGACCCATGTTTGTACAAATAAGGAAAGTATTCCTTCTTTTGGTTTAGACCACAAAACAAATCGGGAAAAAACAACTTTATTCCCTAGGACCACTTAAGGATAATATGACACATGTAAAATGTCCTAGAAAGGTAGCGAACAAGAAAAAACAAATATACTGGCTACTTTATCAGACACGCAACTCATGCTAGGTTGCAAATATTTGAAGCGAGAGTGTAAATACAAACTGTTGTGCACACACATCGAGATGAGACAGGCCAAGACATAAGTCTGGCAACCAGTATGCACACAAAACTATTGTGCACACAAAAGATAAAACAAACAAGTCAAATCATAAGATTGGCAACTAGTGTGCACACATAACTATTGTGCACACGCAACTCATAAGTTTGACAAATATGAATATTCCACAAAATCAAATCATACAACTATTTTTGAATCTTCCCACAAATATAAAATTTGTCCATTTAGCATTAGTTGGCTCAATCCATTGTTTGAGTATATGAAATAGACTACTTAATGTAATATCTCACCATGCATTAATCATTTATGTCAATTCAGAGAACCATAAAAGCCTCCAATGTCAATTAATTTTGATGTTACTTCTTTAACAATTATACATAGTTGGTAGTACATCAATAATCAGTGTGTAATGCATAGCTTTAACAGTAGAATAATATTTGTCATATTCCATGTCAGTAATGAACGAGAGCCTCGATTAATTTAATTTGATAGACACACTTTCAGTGAATTATGATTGTGTGAAGCTCAAAACAAATTCATACAAATTAGACCCTAAATGGATAATATTTATTTTTGTAAGACCTAGATTGATACTTGAGATATGTCAAATGAAGAGGTATTCAAAGATGAACCTCTTTTCACATCGAGAATTCTTTGCAGATGAAGCGAAGAGATGTTAAAGGGTTTTTTAGTCTTTGTGTTTTCACATCGAGAACTCTTGATGAAGAGATGTTAAAGGGGTATTTTGGTCTTTGTTTTCACATTGATAATTCTTTGTAGGTGAAGTGATGTTAAAGGGGGTTTTTTAGTCTCTTTGTTTCCACACATAATTCTTTTTGCAAATCTTTCATATTGGAATGAGATCATAATCCAATGGTACAGTGTTCATAATGTGAAGTTTATATGAATATTTTTCTTGTTAAGCGTAAGCCTAACTAAAATAATAAATCAAGTGTTCTTACAAATTTCTCCTTTCACATAAGTTGAGTAAAAGGGCACAAGATAAGGAATTTGAGTCACCAATTTGAATTTTTCTCCTATTTATCTATCATAGAATAGAGGCGAGATTTTTCATAATGTGTGGAGTTTGTCCCACCCATCCCACACGCCAAACAAATGTGAAATAAAATTTATCGATTAATTAGCAAAATTTATAATTTTAGCTCACATCCATATACAGTATAATGTGGAACTTAGAATTTTAAGTAAGGATTATGGATTAATTAGAAAAATTAATAATTTAAGCTAAAGTGGTCCATATATGACATATATACAATAGGTTAAAAGTTTAAATGGATTTATGCTTGCGTGGTCCATGAATACATGTGATAAAACGTTTTCATATTACAAAGCCAAGTCCTTCAACCAAATTACAAATTTCTTAAATTTCGATTTTGTGAAATTGAAAATTTGAAGTATGGCGTTTTTGCCGGTATTTGGGAAAAAGATTTTAAGAAAACGTTTTCAAAAAAACATGTTTTCAATTTGATTGTTCAAACAATATACAAAATAATTCATATTGTTTTTGGAATTATTTTTCAAACTTAGATAACATTTTGAATTTTTTTTATTAATTTGTAAAACTAAGACCGATAAATTTAAAAATCAATAAATAAAATGAGACCCATCCGTGGGTAGTTCGGATGGTTAGGGCGAATTGGAGACAGTGTGGATAGATGCACAGTTTCAGTTTCGATTTCTCATCTGAGCATCCGCGATAGAAGTGTGGGGAGTCGTGACTTTGGATTGCTACGCTAGTCTCTCCAAAGATTAATTTAGGTGCATGTAAACTGGTTTGGACACTTTGGTTATTAAAAAAATAATAATAAATAAAATGAGAGCCGCCCATACTATAAACATTTCTGGTCCAATAATTGTGTTGAATTAACTAATATCATTATTTTAATTATTTATAAATTATGTAAAAGGTTATTAATTAATAATTGGAGGAGTCAACACGTATCTTAAGCTTAAGGGACAATATTAATACCAAAAAATTCTAAAATTTGGGCGATATTAAGACATTATTTATCTATACATTGGAAATGGGTTACTTACATAATATTAATAAAGATTAACGATTTTAACATGCATCCAGGACCACAAATCCACCATTTTGACATATTTAGGAATTATTTAACCTTTTGACTTAACACTCTCCAAATTCTTTTAAAATTGTCTTCAGATAATATATAAATTGACTTTTCCACTATCCTTAATTATGTCTTTTACTCCTTTTAATTATTTATTTTATTCATTCATCATAGCTTAATTTAAAGTTTATATATATATATATATATTATAAAATGTATAATAAAGACTAATTACAATATATAATTAAGATTAATCCATAATGATGTTAACATGTAACCCCCACGCATTTTTCATAACTTGGTTTAATTAATCTAATTAAGATAACTAACGGGTTTACACGAAAAATCCAAAATGATTTTGTTTTTTAAAGTACAACCAGCCAATACTTGTTGTGGGTCAGTATAATTAATTACTATATTGAAAAAAGGAAGACCAAATGTTTGGGATTGTATTATTTTACTACAATAATAGATAAGCTTTAAATTCAGTACAAAATTAAATACATTAATTTATAGTGTTCTAGATCTCTTGTAATGAGAGATGGATGAGAATAATTTTGCATTTGTAGGGCAACATTCATTCATCCTGAAGAATTATTGTATGGATGAACGAGATGAACATATTCAAAGAAAAAATTCTACAGATTTGATCATATTCTTCTGGATATATGTGGTTGAGATTGTTCCCTATTTATCAATTTATCAATCTAGATATTGGTTTAATAAAATGTCATAATTAATTAACAATTTTATTAAATAAAATGTTTTTCTTTTTTGGAACAAAATTTTTGGGTAAAATAATAATAATATGATATATTCAATATTTCAGTTTAAACTATAAATAAAACTGTCCCACATAAATATTTATTGTTCGCAACAACTTTTATGAGTTGGGATAATAATTCTCGTGTTAATTAATTTCCTATGAAGGTTTTGAACACTGTTATTCATGGTGAGAAACAGCTGTTATGAGTTGGATTTAGAGAGATTAGACTGTTCTTGTTTCAATATTTTCAATCTTATCGTATCTTATCCAAAATACATATTTGGTTCAATATTCTCAAAATCTATTTTGATTCTATTCAACTAAAAATATTTAGATTTATTTAACCTCTTAGGTTTGTTAATTTAACTAAACACCTCCAACAATAAAAGTTTATAAATTGATAAAAACACCCCCACCCACCAATATATTCCCTGCAGCCAACCACCACCATCGGAAGATGGTTAGAATCTGTCGAAATGGCGCACGACCGACTGGATGTGGCAGTCGTGCTCCGATCTGACATTTTCCTGTCAAATCCATGGTGGATCTAGCTAGAAAAGACTAGATCAGCGCACGACTGGTCAGATCTAGTCGGTTATGCGCCATTCCAATGACTTTCGGCCATCCTTCATTGATGGTGGTCAACGGCCAGCATTTAATGGGTGGGTGGTGGTGTTTTTGTTAATTTTTAATGTTTTATTGTAGGAGCTGTTTAGCTAAATTAACAAATGTTGGGAATTAAAAAATAATTTAAATATTTTTAGAAAATGTTTTCCAAAAATTTACCAAACACATTTTCAAATTCAAATCCTAGTTTTGTAATAATAATCAACTCAACTTTTTCAAAAATACTACTCAAAATACTCCACCAAACATTACCTTTAGTTTTCCTTTTTGCAACAACATCTAATGAAAATGTTGGGTTGCTTCAAGACTGGAAAGAGGGGACATAATTCTCTCTCAAATTAACTCCAAAATCCTAAACTTTTAATAAAGTAAAATATATCTAGTACCATAAGGGGCATATGGTTGGGGGTTATCTCTCATTATTTGGATAATATCATTTTATATTACTTATATTACCACGTTTGGTTGTTAAGTAATATAAGATTTCAATAATCTTCTAAAACCAATAATAATTACTGTTAGTTATATAGGTGGTAATCTGATTACCTCTATTTTCTTAAATATTTTATATTACTTGGTAATGTTAATTTTGTTACAACTTTACCTCTTATTAAAAAAAAATTTGGATAATAATATCCTTATTTTGAAATTAATTTACATGAACCAGTCATTACAATTTTACCCCTAATTAATTAAATTTTTGGATTGTAATGTCCTTGTATTTAAAACAAATTGCAGGCCACCTAAGACCACCATCACCTTCCAGCAACCATCGCCGGCCGCCAGCTAACGTGGCCGATCCGGTTGGTGTTACGCTGGATGACCAAAGATTTGGCCGTTTCCGGTCATATCCATAGTGGATTTGGACCTAACCTGAAACGACTGATGCTCGGTACGACTGCCGATCCAATAGGTTTTTGCTCCGTCGCAATCTGTCATTGCCGTCACGATAGTGGTGGCCGACGGCCAACTGTCCTTTTGGGTGGTTGGGGTGCTTTAGTTAATTTTTAAACTTTTATTATCGGGGTGTTTTGCTAAATTAACAAATATAGGGGGTTAAAAGAAATGATTCATAAAATAATATTATATTAAATTAAAAAATGAGGATAATTTGGTAATCTACATAACATACCCACCAATTTATTCCTTCCAACCAAACATATAAATATAACATACCCACTAATTTATTCTAACGTAACCAAATGCATTTCCCTAAACATTCCTAATAATCTTAAAAGTAATATATCTTCCCATTAATATAACATTCACAGCAATACAACATTCCATTAATCAAATTCACCTTAAGTATATTATTGATTTACAAATTTGAAGAAAAAATTATACGAGATATTCTTACTGACTCGCTTGCTAATATGGTGAGACCGTTTAATAAAATAATTTTCTTTTTCATCAAACTTTGATCATAATTGATCGATAACCCTCTACCATATATTTATCAACCAGACCAGAAGAAGGATGATCATAAGTGGTTTTCTGAACTCAAGTTACAATACATGTCATTTGTTTTATGAAATAGTGTAGAACATACAACAATATCACGTCATACATACCACAACCTGAATTATTTATGTCAACTCTATTTTTTTTTTCCTCTCTTCTCTTTGTACAATTAACGTGCTTGATGGTTACTAAATTGAAAAGTTATGTGTCGTATATCTATTTGCTTATAATATTGTTGATGTACTGCTATAGTAGAATCATCAATTTTCCTTATTTTTACTAAACAGTCTTTATCACATCAGTAAAACGAAATAGTGAAGTCTTGTACCCACTAAATATTTCATAAATAGGGTTCTCTTTGATCTAATTAATTTAATATTTCTCATAAATAGAGCTTTTTTCTAAACTAATTAATTTAATATCCATTCTTGAACTGTACATTAACATCAGCCATCCCTGCATATTAAGTATAATAGAGTGGGGGTGTGTTTGTAAGAATTAAAATGTTTCTTAATACGACGCGTTTTGATCCATTATATAATAACAGTTGTACTGACATGTAACTAACTTCATGCAAAAAATACACACTTTTCATCTTTTTTAGCTTTTCTTGATATCACGTGTTTTCTCTGTTTTCTTTGCTTGTATCTTTTCACAATTTCCATCAATAATCTTCATGGTATTAGAGCTGTAGACACACGTCAAAAAATGGCTCAAATCAATCCTGAGTTACACAATCTTGCTTCGAAATCTGAAGGTGAGCAAACTGGAAATGCAAACGCAAATAGTCTGGTTGCTCATCCTTCACTTACTACACTTTCAGTTAAGCTTCTGGAAAAGAATTATGGCTACTGGAGGTCACAAATCTTTCCTGCTCTTGTATCTCACGGTCTTGATGGCTTCATCACTGGTGAGAGTATCTGTCCACCTATGTTTCTTGTTGAAAAATCTGTTGATTCAGAGGAAATAGTAAAGAAACCAAACCCTAAGTATTTTAATTGGAAAACACTAGATCAATCTTTAGTTAGTTGGTTGTTTTCTTTAATATCCGAATCCATGTTCAGGCATGTAGCAAAATGTGTGAGTTCATATGAAATATGGAATACTTTAGAGTTACATTTCCAGTCTTTTTCCAAAGCTAGAACATTACATTTACGGAATATGTTACAAAGCACTAAAAAGACTGATTTAAGTGTGAATGAATATGTTCTCAAAATGAAGGCGATTGGAGATGAATTGGTTGCCAGTGGAGTAAATCTTGGGGAAGGAGAGTTACTCTTGTATATTTTAGATGGTCTTGGTCCTGAATATGATGTGGTTGTTGCTAGTTTGACATATAATAGTAGTACAATAAGTATTCAAGAAGCTCTGCTTATGCTTCATAAGCATGAGATGAGATTGGAACGTCAAAGTTTTTCTATGACGCATTTTCATGAACATTCAACATCTACTTTGTTGGCTACCAGACAACGTAATGCTCTTAATTCAACTACGACACAATTTCTAAATACTGCTACTAAAGCAACACCTACTATACCACATTCTCTCAATCCAGACACTGGTGCGCAACATTATTTACCTACTGGTGTCTCTATTCCAAGCTTAACTCGTTTTGCAGAGAATAGTGGTGCTCCTATAAGATTTGGTTATCAAGGGCGAGGTGTGTTTGGAAACAATGAATTTCAAGGGTATCAAGGGTCGAATTTCAGACCATTTGTTCATACTTAGAATTTTTCTGGTAACAGTAACATGATGAGAGGCAGAGGTAGAGGCCGAGGATACTTCAAACCAAAGCTAGTGTGTCAAGTGTGTGGAAAGACAGGCCATTATGCATTGCAATGTTACCACCGTTTTGATCAGGAATATCAGGGCTTTAATGGCTCCTTTTATAGTCACCAACCCTCATACAATCAACAACCACAATAGCCACAGTCTGCTCCAGTTAATAGTTTTACTAATGAAGGATCAACTAAATCAACTCAAGCTCTAATGGCAACCAACTTCAAACCAAATCCTGTTCAGTTTCCGAGCACTTCCTTTCTTGGTTTTCATGATCATTCAGCTTTAGTACCTTCCAGCTCAAATAACTATGCTGTTTTTGAATTTTCGTATCCAGGGAATTATCCAGTTCACTCTGTTGCTACTACGTCAACAACTTCTCCTAATCTTATCGGTGATCCATCACTACAAGTTGGCTTTGTGTATCAGGCAGTAGCCACTCCACATACTGTTCGTGATCAATCCTGGTTTATGGACTCTGTGCATCAAATCATATGGTGGCTGATGGCTCAAATCTGGTGCTTAAATCTCCCTATCTAGGAGGCTCTAAGGTACAAGTTGGTAATAGAGAATCCATTCTCATTACTCATACAGGTATGCTGATGGTATCCTCATTAGATAAAAATAGATTAATTCATCTTAGAAATATTCTTTGTGTTCCACAAATTGCAAAAAATTTGCTGAGTACATCACAAATCACTAAGGATAACAATGTGATTGTTGAATTTCACTATGATCATTGTTTGATAAAGGACAAAAGCAGTAAAGATATATTGCTTCGGGGCACAGTAAAGGATGGCTTGAGCCTGTTAATCCAAGCATGAAGTCTATCTCTTGTCCTGCTGCTCCTGATGTTATGAAGTTATCATCTGCCTCAAAGGAGTTTTTTGGAAATCATTGTCCTTCCAACTCAACAATTGTTACTGCTTTTCCTACTACCATATCAGCTCCAAATAAATGTCTTAGTCATAATACAAATTTAGACTTGCTCACGTTATGGCACAAGATTAGGCCACCCTAATAGTAGAACACTTCATGTTGTCTTGAATAAGCAAAATGTAAAGGCTTCTCTGTCTAGTAATAACAGTTTCTTTTGTGAAGCATGTCAATATGGGAAGCTGCAACAATGTCATTTTCCTATGTCAAATTCTAGAGCTGAAGCTCCTTTAGAAATAATCCATTCGGATCTATGGGGTCCAGCTCCTGTAAACTCTTGTGAAGGATATAAATACTATGTCATATTTGTTAATGATTTTAGCAGATTTACTTGGATTTATCCTTTGAAACTTAAATCTGAGGCTTATACTGCTTTTGTACAGTTTCATTGTTTCGTAGAAAGACAATTGGATTCTAAAATAAAGTGTTTGCAAACTGACTGGGGTGGAGAGTATAGAAGTTTTGCTGGTTATTTGCAGAAACATGGTATTATGTTCAGGCATTCCTGTCCGTATTTATATCAACAAAATGGTAGGGCTGAAAGGAAGCACAGATCAATTACTGATTTCGGATTATCATTGTTGGATCATGCTAGCATGCCGTTGAAATATTGGTGGGCAGCTTTTAGCACAACCACGTATTTGTTGAACAGACTACCTAACTCAGCTCTTGATTTTGTATCCCCTTATTTCACCTTGTTTCATCAAGAACCTAATTACACTGATCTGAAAGTTTTTAGGTGCAGTTGCTACCCTTATCTTCGTCCTTACAACAATAAAAAAACTCTCCTACCACATAGATAAATGTGCCTTCTTGGGGTATAGCCTCTCTCACAAAGGTTACTTGTGTCTTTCTTCTACTGGAAGAGACTATATCGTTAAACAAGTGAAGTTTCATGAGACTGATTTTCCATTCAAATCTGGTTTTAATCAGCCTATTTCTTTAAAGAACTCCACCTCTTCGAGTGAAAGTTGTACCAACTCCCCTACATCTTTGTGGCCTCTTCCAAAATTTGTCTCAAAGGATACTGATTTTTGTTCTACTGACCTTTACTCTGTTTGAACTCAGATGCCAGTTCGTCCCATACTAATGGCATTTCTGATCATGCACCACTGTTTTCTCCTAGTCAATCAAAGACACCTCCTATGACTACTAATACACCTATACACCAGGCACTAGTGGATAATCCAATCTCTATGGCTACTGGTCACTCTTGTTTGTCACCTCTGTCTGCACAAGAGTCATCTAGTATGAATACAGATTCTCAGAATGATCCGCGCATAGAGTGCCTGCCTAGCTCCTCTCTTTTAGCTTCTCCTCCAGCTTCAGACCATCTAGGAATTCAGTTGGAAGTTGTACTTCCCTATTCTTCGAACCCAGGATCTCATGACTCAGCTCTCAACACTCACCCTATGATCACTCGATCAAAAACTGGTTCATTTCGACCAAGAGCTTTTCTGACAACGAATAATATTCTCTTAGAACCGAAAACTGTGACTGAAGCCTTGCTTAGTCCTAATGGAAGCAAGCTATGGATGTTGAGTAGTGATGGCAATGGGTCGGGCCGGGACCGGGTACCCTTTGGCCCAGGCCCAAGCCCAACCTCATGACACAGGCCTAAGCCTGCTACGGGTATGATAGGCAAAGCCCAAGCTCAACCCGACGGGTTTTTTATAACTGCAGGCCTGACCTAATCCCGCCTCTTTTAATAATGTTTATTTTTAAATATTAATAAATTTCAATTTTTTTTATATTTTTAATTTTAGAAATAGTTTTTAAAGATTAATTGAAGCTATTTCTGCAAATAATTTAAGCAATAAGTGAGCAATTAAAACTCCATAATATTTGATTATACTAACTTTTCAGCTGTGCATAATATGTTATGATGAAATACACTTTTATAAGTTGAACCAAACCCATGTAACTCATTTAAAGGCAATTTTAACATGTTAAACCTTCAATATGGGATGAAAATTGAGGTTAGGGTTTGTGAAAAAATAGATATATATATATATATGTAGGATAATATTGTAATTAAATATATAGTATAAGCGTAAATTAGTAAAATTAATACTAAAATTTTCGGGACGGGCTGGGTCGGGCCTAAAGATATACCCATGTCCGACCCATACTCGAGGTCAGGCCTTAAAATCAAGCCCAAGCCCGCCAACCTCGGGTAAAGCCCGCCCCTTTTGGGCCGGGCCGGGCCGGGCTGGGTACCTGAAAATATCGGGCCCATTACCATCTCTAATGTTGAGTATCAAGCCTTGTTAAAGAACAACACATGAGATCTTGTTCCTTATGAAGATGGGATGAATATTGTTGGAAGCAAATGGGTGTTTAAAACAAAGTTGAATTCAGATGGCTCCTTGCAGAAATACAAAGCCAGGCTGGTTGCCAAAGGCTTCCAGCAAACACCTGACCTGGATTACTTTGATACCTTCTCACCAATCATCAAAGTAGCTACCATTCGAATAATGTTGTCCTTGGCTGTTCATCACAACTGGAAAATTCAATAGTTGGATGTGAACAATGTGTTCTTGAACAGAGACTTAACAGAGACTGTGTTTATGGTTCCTCCGGAAGGGTATTATGATGCTTCTCAGCGAAAGAGGTTACAACAAGTATGTCGGTTGAATAAGGCCTTGTATGGGCTCAAGTAAGCCCCTCGTGCATGGTTTGATAAACTGAAGGCTGCATTACTTGAATGGGGTTTTGAAAATTCTGTGTCCGATGTAAGCTTTTTCTACTATAAATGTGACTTTAAGGTGATGTATTTTCTGGTTTATGTGGATGACATTCTTGTCATAGGGAATGATAACTTACTTATATCTTAGTTAGTAGATGATTTAAATAGCAGATTTTCGCTCAAAAATCTTGGTGAAGTACAATATTTTCTTGGTTTTGAAGTGCAGCGTAGTGATACTGGATTACTACTCACACAGACCAAGTATGCTCATGATTTACTTGTCAAAGCAGGTATGGCAGATTCAAAACCATGTACCACTCCTATGGCTACTAGTTTGAAACTTGGAAAAGAAGAGAGTAAGGTGTTTGATCAACCTACTCTGTATAGAAGTATTATTAGTGGTTTGCAATATTTAACATTGTCCAGGCCTGACTTGGCATTTGCAGTTAATAAACTTAGCCAATTCTTGCAATGCCCTACGAAGAACACCTGCAGACACATAAACGAATTCTCAGATATGTAAATGGCACTCTTCATCATGGCTTAATCTTTAACAAACATAGATCTCTCACCTTAGAAGCTTTTGTAGACACTGACTGGGCTGGAGATGTTACAGACAAGAAGTGTACCGATGGCTATGTTGTCTTTCTTGGTGGGAATTTAGTACAGTGGTCCTCTAGAAAACAGAAGGTTGTATCCTTATCATCTACTGAAGCTGAGTATAGATCCCTTAGTCAAACGACCAATGAGTTAGTATGGATTCATAATCTATTTAAAGAGCTAGGAATTCACATTCAGAATGTGCTAGTTATTTGGTGTGATAACATCAGCGCAGGAGCACTCTCTTCCAACCCAATTTTCCATGCCAGGACGAAGCACATTGAGACTGATGTGCACTTTGTTAGAGAGTTGGTTATGAAAAAAGGTCCCTGCATGTTCAATACGTAGCTTGAATATCAAAAAGCAGACTTGCTCACCAAAGCTTTGCCTGCTGCCAGATTTAACATGCTTTGAAGGAAAAACTTAATGTTGTGTCGGAACTATCATCAAGTAATTATGTTGAAGCAAATGGTGTTAGTACATGATGAAAGTGACGATATTCGTGTATATGCAGTAGTAAAAGCAATGGAGTATGCAAACGTGAAAATACGTCGTAAAGAATGTGTGGAGTTTGCAGACGTGAAAATAAGTCGTAAAGAATGTGGGTGTTCGAACTGCTGCATTTGCATGAGACGAGCTACTTGTAGCAACTAGTTCATCACGAGCTACTGCATTTGCATTAGACGAGCTTCTGTTGGACTTTCTTATGGAATGTATCAGTGCAGATGTGATGTTCTTATGTACAGTTTTTTTTGGTAGAAAAGTTTTTTAGTGATTGAGAGAGAGCTTAGTTTAAGAGGGAGTATTGAGTATAGTAGAGTAAGGGTGTAGTGTTAGGTTTGGAATGTTTTCGGATATTGAGAGAACTCAGTTTAAGAGAGAATATTAAGTATAATAGAGTGGGGGTGTGTTTGTAAGAATTAAATTGTTTCTTAATACGGTGCGTTTTGATCTGTTATATAATAACAGCTGTACTAACATGTAACTAACTTCATGCAGAAAATACACACTTTTCATATCTTTTTCAGCTTTTTTTGATATCACATGTTTTCTCTGTTTTCTTTGCTTGTATCTTTTCACCATTTTCATCAATAATCTTCACTGCACAATTCTATTCATGCACAAAATTTTCAATTTAAAAATTTTCATATGACAAAATTACAGTACCAAACCAAACAGTACATTTATTCTTTTCAAATAATCTAGCACTTCCCATTTTCCATGTGCCACAGTTCACATAATTTCACCCAAATAAATAAAAAAAATAAAAAACGGTATCTACTGCCATAATAATTTAGAATTTTTAAATTTTAATTATAATAAAACCCAATTATGAAGTTTTGTGCTTAAAAATAAAGAAGAAATAAAGTAATAAGATTGAAGCAGGTGCATTTCATGACCTATCTATTTAGTCCTCATTCATTTAATATCACATAATTTCACTACTGCCGTATGAAACTCATGTTCTTTCCCTCTCTCTCAATCCAGTTTCTATATAAACACTCCATGCCTCAACAAAATTTCCCTCAAACCAAAATCAAAATCTCTCCATTTCTCTCGAATATCTCTCTTAATTAATCCCTAGGCCAAATGTTGAAGCCTCAACTTCACCAATCTCAATCTTCCAAATCCCTCTTCCCATTGGCCAACAAGCCATTTCTCCATGGAAATGGCCCCTCCACCAATGCTTTTCTTCCACTTCATTCACGACTCTCCCTCAAGAAATCTCCCAAAATCCGAGTTGGGTTCGTCCCCTCCAACATCAAAGCCTCAGTAGCTGATTTAACCGAACGAAAAACCACCGCTGTTAAGGCTGTTGTCACTGTGATTCCAACCGTCAGTAGTTTGCTTTCTAGCATTTCTATTGACAGCAGTTTGGATACTTTACAAGATGCCCCCGGCAAATCTCTCCTCTTGGAGCTCGTCAGCGCCAAGCTCGACCCCAGTAAGTTTTAAACACAGTCGTCAGGATATTGTGTTTTAAGTTCTTGACAGTTTCTGAACTGTTGTTTATATTTTCTAATTAAATGGTTTGAGACGCGTGTTAGCATAAAAGTAACTAAAAATTTAAGTCAAATATCAATATTTATCTTTTATTTTTACTATTTCTTCTTCTTTAGCCAATACTTCGACTAATATGCTCCAAGAATCAATATTTATGACTAATTTGCTCTAAGGTTTATCTTGAAATAGGATAGTCAGTTTTTTTTATAACCTCTCCGTTTTTTTTTTTTATCTCTCTTTGAATGACACTAATTACTTAAAAAAAAAAAAAAAATTCAATATTACAAATTAGTTTTCTATGCGTCAAGATACTGTAATTTAAATTTCTGACACAGTTTTTGAACTGCTCATCTTTTTTAGTAATTTAATGGCGTTGAGAGTTGTTGAATTAACATAAAAAGTAACTAAAAGTTAAGATCTCAACCCTTAAAGTCGATGAATAGACACTTTAACCGTTTGAAGATGAGTTTTTCTTAATATAACATAACTGTAGCTCTGCGAGCACACATTAAGACGTTTAACTCGTGGATTCAGAGACTGGATTGGAGAAGCCAACCATTAAGGCGTTTGCACACAAAGGGAAGGAGGTGAAAGGAGAGGCAACATACGAGGCTGAGTGCAAGATTCCGACGGATTTCGGAGAAGTTGGAGCGGTGTTTGTGGAGAATGAGCACCACAAGGAGATGTTCTTAAAGGATGTGGTTCTTGATGGATTCGATAATATGTGGCTCATGGGTTCAGCCGAAGACCGATAAGACGCAGAAGAAGAGAGTCTTCTTTACAGCTAAGGTCAGTGTCACGTTTTTTTGTTTATTTCTGATTCCTATGCCCTATGATCAAGTTTACTATCTCCTACGTTGTTATACCTATGTTTTTTTGTTATTATTCTTATTTGTTATTTTGTTTATATTTTATGTGCATATAACATCAGACAGCTTGCAAGGCATATGGTCTGTGAGCTGAAGTGAAAAATAAAGGGAGAAAGATCTCATTGCTCAATGATTTTGCTTTAAAGTTGAGATGATCATAATTAACGAATTAAACCAACAATGGTTTTTTTTTCTTTTTTATTTCATAAATTTCTTGGAAAAAAAATTAAAGGATAATTTTACGAACAAATATTAAGGTTTACCTTAAATTAAGAAGGATAAAAGTTTTTTTTTTTCTTTTTCTTTTTTCTTTCATAAATTTCTTGGAAAAAAAATTAAAGTATAATTTTTCCACATGAATTCTTTCCATTATCTGCCTAACTTTATCTTCCAAAATTTAGAAAATACATTACAAATAATTAAGTACTAGCATATGATGAGTTATTCTTGTAATATTAACCATTTGATAAAAATCTAATAAATATATATAACTAGAATATTTATATTGTACTTATATAATAAATCATGATGATATTTACATGTATAGAAGAAAGAATTTCCAACAGATAATAAAAACATGAAATACTTTTATTCAATCCTACAACAATCACATTACAAGAGAGACAGATATTTACCTAGATACTCATAATATTATTATTAATAATTTATTCTTTTTTTTTTTTGGGGAAATTTTTTAACTTTTTAATCAAATTATATCCTCAACAGTGGTCCTTGATCGGCCATTTATGAAAATTCGTCATACATATTACAGTAGTGGTCCTTGATTACTGAACAAAATATATTTGGTCTCCATGAAGATAAGCTTTTCACACGAATTTAATTAATTCGGTTTCATCATCGACTTATTGAGCTCTTGATTTTGTGAGATCAATCATACTTGCCATCAAACACATTGAATGGACTGACAAGGCTGAGAGTCGAAGAGCTTGTCAATCTGCAAGGCAACGGACAAGGAGACTGCAAGAACACCGAGAAAATTTATGACTAAAATGTGTACAATGATCTTGGAAACCCTGATAAGAGCAATGATTTGGCTCGATCGGTGCTCGGCGGGAAACAACACCCTTACCCTCGACGCTGTAGAACAAGGCGGCCTCGGTGTGACAAAGGTAAGGAGCTAACATTGGCATCATGAAGTCCTTTCTTCTTTAAGGTAAAATTAGGGTTTTAATGATAGATAGTCATTTTTGAGCGGGATGTGAAAGCTTAAAATCAAAATATTGGAGCATTAATTAATCCTTACGTTAATATTTTTATTTTTAAAATGGAGACCAGTTTCTTAATGTAGAAAGTTCACTGAAAGACCAAGTTAAAGAGGAATTTCTTGTGTGAAAACTCTAAGGATGCGTTTGGTTTATTATTTTAGATAGGATTTTGGGAATAATATTGGATAGTTGAGTAGGAGAGTATTATGAGGTAAAATTTAAAATTTTCTAAAAAAACCCCCTAGGTTTTCTAATTTAACTAAATACCCCAAAATATAAATTTTTTATAAAATGACAAAAACACCCCCACCACCTGCAGTGCCAGATTCCGGCCACCACCACCGAAATCTGGCCAGAAAATTGCGTTATAATACAGACCGGTCGGATTTGTGTCGTAACGCGTCGATATGGCCTTTTTCTCCTGGACGATCCACCACTTGTTTGGTGGCAAATGCCACATCAACGGCCAGATGTGGCCGTCAATGGTGGCCGTCGTTTTCGGTCAATGACGGCCAGATCCATTGTGGATCTGATCGGAAAATACCAGATCGGTGAATTATCGACCAGTTCCCGTAGTGGTGTAGGCCGTTGTGCAGATTTCGGCTACCACCAACGGTGGTTGCCGGAATCAGGCAAGTATGGGTGGGTGAGGGTGTTTTTGCTAATTTTTAAACTTTTTTAGGGGTATTTAATGAAATTAATAACCTTAAAGGGTCTAAAAGTAATTAAAAAAATATTCTAATATTTCTCAAATAATGTGCTAAATAATATTTGGGAATTAGGATTGGGAAAATGAGTAAAAATATGGAACCAAATGCACCCTAAGATTTTTTGTATTGCAGTGGATTTTAATTCAGATTAAAAAAAGAAAAAAAAAGGACAACACTGACTGGTAATGATTTTAATGAATTTCTATATATGCTAAAAGAAAAAGGACTGAAGGAGACGAGAAAATTAAATCAAAGCATCCATTATATATATATGGTGGGTGGGTAGCATAGTGAATACTGAAATAGATTGGCTTCCCAAAAGAAAAAATAATGCATATCCATCACTGACTGGTAGCAAAAATGGAGAGTCTTGACATGTGAAGAGTCATAAATAATTGTACATACAATTAAAGATAATAAAAGCATTCGTCTTTTCATCGTACTCTCTAATGGCGATGACCAATGGCCAAAAGCCTATGGTGGCCATGGACACGGAGTTTCATCATAAGAGAGAGAGAGACAGAGGAAATATGCATGGAAAGTGGGGAAAAGAACATGAAAAAGGAGTCCCTACAGCTACAACAAAGCCAAGAAGATGAAGATGTGTCCCCACAAAACTAAATTTTTGAATCAACTAGGGTTCCAAAAATAGATGAACTTATTTGCATTCACTAGCAACAGTAATTTTTAAATAAATGTCTTAATTTTTTTTATTTTATGTATGAAGTGATGTGACATTTGTTCAGTGGCATATAACATGGATCACATATATAAAATTTATTTATACTTTCAAATTAATTGGTATAAAATGTCGGATATAGAATTTTTCTTTTTTTATCATCAAAAGTGTCTAGGTCAGTTTGCATGCATCTAAACTAATCCTTCGAGACCTTGGAACTGTTGGCCAGGTAAGAGCTCGAATGGCTACCCTATTAGTGTCTAAGGAGACTGAAAGTCAAAAACTCATGAAACTCTTTTTACTCTTTTATTATCAGGTCATTTGGTGATTTAGATTTGTGATATAAATTTGTGTTACATCCTAGCTAACATATATATCCTTGTAAAAAATTAAAAATAAAAAGAAAATTGTTTGATGGGTCAGATAATAAATCAATATAAAGTACTTTTAATATGGAAAATGCATGCATTTCTAGAACAAAACATTTCAAGAAATAAATACAATTTTTTTTTTCAATAAAAAGTACATTTAATTGTGTTTAGAGCTGGGCAAGGGACCGGTCCCTAGTGGGCCCAGGCCTGGGCCCGTTTGGGACTGGTCCCAAATGGGACCAGTCACTCATGGGCATGGGACCTGGTCCCAGGGACCATGAGAAAACCAGGGACCGGACCTGAGGGCCTTAGGCTGTCTGGGACCTCCCCATGGGGTTTAAAAACTTTTATTTTCCCCCCTCAATTTTTTTTTTATATTTTGGGGGCAAAACAAAATTTTATAGGGGGTTTTTAATATTTTTAGGGGTTGATTAGTAAGTTTCTAAAAATTTAATTGATTTTAAAAAATAATAAATTAATAGTTAATTTTAATTTTTAACATAAATGTAATATTCACATTTCACACATTCACGCTTCACAAATAAACAATTAAATAATTTTTTTTTATTAAATTATTCATCTTCAATTTCATCGTCAACACTAGTTACATTATTCAAATCTGTATTCTTAAAGAGTTCGAGTAGTTCGGGATCTTCAGGGTGCTGTTGTAGTCTTCTTTCTGCATAAGTCTAATCCCGTAAACACGTTATCACTTCAATCATCTCATCGGTTAAAGAACATCTTCTGTCTTCAACAATCCGACTACTCGTTGAAAATGTTGACTTGGATGCAATTGTAGAAACTCTAGATGCATAAAATGTCACGTGCCATTTGGGATATAATAGGGAATTGACTTTCTTGTTAGTTCCACCATTGAAGAATATCCATGTCAAGTTGCTCCTTAATTGTCATAAAGGTCAAGTCCACCTGTAGGTAGCGAGTCATCTCATTTGGTCTATGTATGTACAAGCTGGAGCTGGAGCTGGAGCTGGAGCTGGAGCTAGAGTTGGAGCTTCCGCCACGTCCCACATACGCCCACTTGCTCGATCCTTGAGGGGGGGCTACATCAAGGTCCTGATCGCCTCTCCTAGACGTTCCAACTTCCACTTCCACTTCTACTTCCATTGTATCTGTTCTCATATAAAGAAAAAAGCCTATCCAATTTGTGTTTAAAGTCAGTCAAATAAGATGTATAATCATGTCTTAAATAATGGCCTAACTCAATAATTACACCGTTAACTACGGATAATTTAAACCTAGGATCTAAAAAAAGGCCCAATCCATATAAGAATGGAATATCTAACCAATATCTCTTATATTTTTCTTCCATACTTGAAACAATTTCACTTAAAATGTTATCATATCTATATTGATCAAAAGTTTTAGCAATTTGAACTAAAATATCTAACACTAAATTAGTAGTTGGATAATAAATACCACTTAATGTATTAGTAGCATCATAAAAAATTTTAAGAAATGAATAAAAAAGTTCACAAACCGCCCAATCATTATAGTTGACAACTTCCTCTAGATAGTTTTTCCGGTTGACGAAATCTGTAATTTGTTTCGCGGTTGGCAAAACTTTTTCCAACATCAAGTATGTAGAGTTCCAACAGATAGGCATGTCTGTACATAACTTCAAAGGTCGAACCGGTGGCTCCTCTTGCTTGCAATATTTGACGTACTCCTGCCATCTTTTATTGCTACCGCCGACAATAAATCCGATAGCTCTACGCACCCTCTCCATCTTTGAATGTATAACATCTAAACCTGCTTTAACTATCAAATTGATGATGTGATAAGCACATCTCTGGTGATAAAATTTGCCTTCACCAAGCGGATCCAATTTCTTTTTAAATAAAGATATTGCCGCGGTGTTAGCAGCTGCATTATCAAGCGTTAGCGCTACAACTCTATCAGTTAATAAATATTCTTGCAAACTTCAAGAATTGTAAAATAAATAGTTTCAAAGACTATGTTTTTCATATAATGGTTTAAAACCTATCAATTTTTGTTGTAAACCCCAATTATGATCTAAGAAATGTACTGTGATAGTTAAAAAATCGGTTTTTGATCTACAAGCCCATATGCCTGATGTAAGTGCAATAGATATATTCCTAAAATTTTGCAATTCGTTTTTAAGTTTATTATTTATTTTGTTATAAAGTTTTAGTATATCTCTTCTACTTTTAGTTCTACTAACAGGGGTGTATGCTGGACAAAATGCAGTTTTAACCATATTAACAAAAAAAGGATTTTCAGATAAACAAATGGGAGAGTCCATAACAACTATATAGCTTGCTATTTCCTCTCGTGCAACATGTGTATTGTATTGCCCTGTTGAAAGAGTTGAGGATTGTGGATTAAAATTAAGTTGAGTTTGAATTTGTCTACCTGATCCGCTTGAAGATGCATTTATTTGGGGATGCTTCTTCTCTACGTGTCGTCGCATCGTCGAAGTCCCCTTCTCAACCCCAATAATGGTTCCACATAAATTACATATCCCACACGATTCTTCCCCCTCCCCATTTGTCTTTGGCCGTTTTGATTTGGTGAAGTATCGTCAGACATCGGACACGACCCTCTTTGACTGGTCGGGGGTTGGGAAGTATGTCCGTGCCGTTGACTCGCACTCACATGTGTTTGGCTACACCTCGTCCCGAGAATGTGGTTGTGGAATTACAACTGCATCCTTTGGAGGAAATGGTGAAAATGGATTGAAGGCTTCAATTTCTTCGGTGGATGGAACGTAAAACTCATTTGGGGAAGATATTATAAATTTATGATAAAATAATAAATAATTAAAATGAAAAGAAATTAAATAATAATATGAAATTATGATGATATTGAAAAATAGAAAAAAATTACAATAATAAAAATAAATTATAAAAATAAATTGAATGAGAAATTGATTGGAGATTTGGAGTAGAGAGATTGAGAGAATGAAAGAATGAGAGATTGATTGGTGTGAAAAAAATTAAAGGTTTTAGGGCTATTTATAGTGTAGTTGTGGGGGGAAAAATAAAAAAAAAAACTTATAATTATATAAATATAACCGTTGGTGTGAGTTGACCGTTGGCAGCCAACGGTTAAATTTTTTTTTTTTAATAAATTTTATAAAATTTCATTTTAGTCCTTATAATTTATACATATTTTAGGGGGTTTAATATATTTTACAAATGACTAAAATGATAAAAGGTAAAAAAAATTTGAACCCAGACCCAGGCCTTGGAGGAGGGCCCAATGGAGGGCTCGAGCCCTCCTCCTTAGGCTTGGTCCCAAAAAGAGCCGGTTTTTGGAGCTGGGCATTTGGGACGGCTAATTGTGTTCTTATTAAAAAGTTATTTGGAGCACAACGAACTTGCTAAGGGGCGAGTGGGGGCTGGTGGCCCCACTAAAAAAATTCATTAATTTTTCCTAGCTTTTTGTTTCGACCAAGCTATATATGTATTAATGTTTTTAGATTTGATGTTATTCACTTTCGTTTTTGACTTTTTTCAAGTGTATATTAAATTAGTTACAGTCCTACTTGGTTTTCCTAGAATTATATTTAATCACGTAATTTGCTTCCTGACATTAATTCTTGGATATGTCTCCCTCTTAGAGCACACGATAAGACTAATTATAATTATTTTTTATGACTTTGCAGATCCATATTCTGAGAAATTAGCCACCAGCACAGTCTACGTACCCAGAGATGAAGCCTTCTCAGACATAAAAGAGCTAACATTTTCAGCCAAAACTCTTTACTGCGCCCTGCATAATCCCGACGATCCAAACTTCGATCGTCGACTCCGATCTAGGGTTTCCACACTTCACAGCCATAGACTCCCTCTTCAACGAAGGAATCAACTTGCCCCCACTCACTGAACAAGGGTTCTGGAAAACACTCATCCCCAGATTGGTGAAGGCCATTGAGGATAGCAGTGAAGATATGCTGCGTTTCGAGACCCCTGAAGCCATGGCCAGTGAGAAATTTGCTCATTCTCTTTTTCTTAAAAGGCATTCAAAAATCTCAAGTTCTCATGCATAATTTTTGTGTTTTTTGTTTCTGATTCTCAGGTGGTAGGTTTTTTTGGTTTAGGGATGCGGAGTTTGCTCGGCAAACTCTGGCTGGTCTCAACCCATTATGCATAAAATTGGTCAGGGTATGTTATATATCTGTATACAAAATTACGTCTAAACTTCAATTTATTTACCCAAGTAAATATTAAAAGTCGAATTTTATTGTTTTTAATATGAAAAATTTGATTGAATTTCTGTTTCTTAGTGTTCACTAATATTAGTAAACTGTTCACTACTGATACTATTTAATGAAGTTATTAACCATAATTGAGTGGTCGAATGGTCAATTATGAGTCTTAGATGTATTATTTAAGGGGAGAACGACTTATACATATCCAATATTTGTCGAAACGACAAGTTGATACCCAAAAGGTTTTGAAATGACAAATGGATACCTTACGTCATGTTCTGTTAGTGATTTTGGTTAGATAATAGTGAAAAGACTAAAATACCCTTGAAAGTTTAATTTTTAGTTTTTTATAAATTTAAAAATTTCTAAAAAACCCCCTAGGTTTGCTAATTTGACTAAACACCCCAATATATAAAAATTTTATAAAATAACAAAAAACACCCCCGCCACCCTTGCGATGCAGTTAAGGCCACCACCAGTGGAATGCGTCGATGTGTTACGACACGGACCCATCGGATACGTGTGCGTAACACCATCTGAACTTTTCCGGCCGGATCGCCTCGATCTGGCCGGAAAAGGAAAAGGCCGATATGTCACGCCTTTTACAGGCCTCGGCGGCCGATCGGCCTTTTGGCCAGATCATCCACGGATCTGGCGGCGGAAAAGCGAGATCGGCGTGTTACGACGCAGGTCAGGTGGGTGTGCGTGCGTAAGACAAGTAGACGGCAAGTTCGGTCTTGGCGGCCGGATCTGGCGTAGATGCAGGTCTTTTCCGGCCGGATCGCCACGGATCTTCTTGGGAAAATGAAAGATCTCGCGTTACGACCACGATCCATGGAGTGCATGTATGCATAATTTCGGCAGTTCCAGGCGGTGGTGGTGGCGGAATACGCTCTGCGAGGGTGGCGGGGGTGTTTTTGTTATTTTATAAAAGTTTTATATATTGGGGTGTTTAATAAATTAGCAAACCTAGGGGGTTTTTTAAAAATTTTTAAATTTATAAAAAACTAAAAATTAAACTTTTAAGGGTATTTTAGTCTTTTGACTATTATCTAACCAAAATTACTAACAGAACATGACGGAAGGTATCCATTTGTCATTTCAAAACCTTTTGGGTATCAACTTGTCGTTTCGACAAATATTGGGTATGTATAAGTCGTTCCCCCATTATTTAAGAGGTCTTAAGTTTAATTTACATCCATCCCTAATAGAGATAGTCACAGAACCCTTATCTAGTTTTTAGTTCCAAAATCTCAGATAATTAGCTGAGGTGTATACTATTTGGTTCGACAACCGCGATCATAAAAAAAAAAAAAAAAAAAAATTCTTAACTATCAATTAAAATTTACAAAGCATGTTTAAAATCATGCTAACCGAGAATTAAGCTTAAAAATTCGCTTTAAAAATTGTTGTTAATTAATTTTTCCACAGGCCATCAAACAAAAGAAGCTGTTCATTCTAGATTACCATGACTTGATGCTACCATATGTTCAGAAAGTGAGAACGTTAAAGAACACAACGCTTTATGGATCTCGCACGGTGTTTTTCCTAACCCCAGATGGCACGTTGAGGCCTCTGGCTATCGAGCTCGTTCGACCTCCGATGGACGGCAAACCCCAGTGGAAAGAAGTGTACACTCCAAGTTGGAACGCCACAGATTGCTGGCTATGGAGGTTGGCTAAAGCTCAAGTCCTCGCCATTGATTCTGGCTATCACCAGCTTGTTAGCCATTGGTACGTGCCATCTCTCCCGATTTTCCTCTTGAAAGTTTGCTAAAAAGATAACATTTTCTTTAATCTTATTTATTCAGTGTTATTTAATTGTCAACACTATAAATTATCAGGTTAATTATCAAGCACCACCTAAGTATTGTAGGTAAATTGTGCTCGATTCGATTAATCATTTGATAACCAGAGTCGTTCCGTAACGACATTAATTTCTGTTTGCAGGTTAAGAACTCATTGTTGCACAGAACCTTATATAATTGCCACCAACCGGCAACTCAGTGTGATGCACCCAATCTATAGACTATTGCACCCACATTTCCGGTACACAATGGAGATCAATGCCCTAGCTCGAGAAAAGCTAATCAATGCTGATGGGATCATCGAAAGCACTTTCTCACCTGGCAAGTTCTCCATGGAGCTCAGCTCTGCTGTATACGATGCGGTGTGGCGTTTTGACCACGAGGCACTGCCCCAAGACCTAATCAATAGGTAAACCTTTTTCATCGAAAACTGTAAAATTTTGTTGTTTAATGTTCATTAGTCTGCGTCTAATATTTCCCTAATTTGTTTTCTCCTCTTGTGGCTAACCAGGGGGATGGCTGTTGAAGATCCAAATTCTCCTCATGGCCTAAAGCTCACAATTGAAGATTACCCCTACGCCAATGATGGACTTGTTCTTTGGGACGCATTGAAACAATGGGTGACCGATTATGTAAACCACTATTACCCTGATCCAAAACTTGTCGCCTCCGATCAAGAGCTCCAAGCATGGTGGAAAGAGATAAAAACCGTTGGACATGGAGATAAAAAGGATGCGCCATGGTGGCCAGACCTCAAAACCCCGAAAGATTTAATCGAAATCGTCACAACCATCGCATGGGTGGCCTCCGGACACCACGCAGCCGTAAACTTCGGGCAGTATCCATACGCAGGTTATTTCCCAAACAGGCCAACCATTGCAAGAATCAACATGCCCACAGAGGACAACTCCGAAGAGGGCTGGAAATTCTTATTGGAGAAGCCGGAAGTTGTCCTTTTGAGATTGTTTCCGTCACAGGTTCAAGCGGCGACGGTGATGACAGTGCTGGATGTGCTCTCGAATCACTCTCCGGACGAGGAGTATTTGGGGCAGCTGGCGGACCCGGCGTGGGAGGAGGATCCGCTCGTGAAAAGTGCTTTTGAGAAGTTTAATGGGAAGTTGAAGGAGTTTGAGGGAGTTGTGGATGCGAGGAATGCGAATAAGGAGTTGAAGAGCAGAAATGGAGCTGGGATTACGCCGTATGAGTTGTTGAAGCCGTTTTCCGATTCTGGTGTCACCGGAAAAGGAGTTCCTTATAGCATTTCCATCTAAGGTTGAGATCTAGTAACAACGAGAAACTAAGGGGAATAATAAATGCGTGCATGAGAAAGCATGAAAATGTTTCACCGAGAAAATTCTCTTTCCTTTCATTGACTAGATTTAGTTTAGTGATGATTTATTTAAGGTCTAATTCTGACCCCCTTAAACTCAAGAAACTGACAGTTTACTCCCGCTAACTTAAAAAATAACAACTTACACATTTTGTCATCTGCTTAAAATCGATGGAGTAAAGGATATGATAAATATTTTAAATTAGACTTACCATTAATTAAAATGACTCTTCTTTTAAGGTGAATCCATTATTTCAGTTGCTTTCAGTTACTCCAATATAATGTTTTATAATGTTATATTGGAGTAAACGACGTATTCCCACCTAAGCTTTTTTGAATCCTACACGACGTCCCACCTAGTGCTGGGCATTTAGGATCGGGCCAAAAGCCCAGCTCCAAAGACCGGTCCTAGGAGGCCTGATCCCAAAACGGAACCAGGCCTAAGGAGGAGGGCTCGAGCCCTCCACTGGGCCCTTCTCCAAGGCCCCGGCCTAGGCTCGGTCCCAGGCCTGGGCCCAAATTTTTTTTACCTTTTATCATTTTAGTCCTTTGTAAAATTACATTAAACCCCCAAATAAGTATAAATTAAATAAATATAAATTATAAAGACTAAAATGAAATTTTACAAAATTTATTAAAAAAAAAAATTTAGCCGTTAGCTGCCAACGGTCAACTCACGCCAACGGTTATATTTATATAATTATAAGTTTTTTTTTTTTATTTTCCCCCCCACGACTACACTATAAATAATCCTAAAACCTTTAATTTTTTTCACACCAATCAATCTCTCATTCTTTCATTCTCTCAATCTCTCATGGGCCTGGGACCAGTCCTAGGCCCATGAGTAACTAGTCCCATTTGGGACCAGTCCCAAACAGGCCAGGCCTGGGCCCGCAAGGGACCGGTCCCTTCCCCAGCTCTAGTCCCACCTAAGCTTTTTTGAATCCTACGTTGTTCAGATTCCCACCCTTAAATGGATGTCGTTAGTGACGGATGGGTTGTGACACAGGGGCAAAGGATTCTTTTACCAAATTGCCCTTGGACCTTCTTCTTCATCTCCTCTCCTCTACTAAACTGCCATTGGCCTTTTGGTTGCCTCCTACCATCCGGTGAGATGGGGTTTTGTTAAGGAGATGCCCCTTGAGTTGAAAACACCTCTCCCAGACGCCGCAAAATCCAAATCCAGCCGTCCTTGCATGATCGATTGTGATTGTCGCGCAAACACATTGTGGGTGGTTGGTTGGGGAGTTTTATCGAACAGCTTGTGGGCAGTGTAGTTGGGGTACATCTTGTGGGTTGCGGCGGCAAGGGAAGGCTGGCAAAGAGTCAAAACAAACATAGAAAACAAACACTCCAGTAAAAAACCTTCAATCAATCTCCATTAATCACCACAATCAAACAACAAATCCACAAAAAACCAATCTCCACATAAATCAAGTTATCGTGCGGTGAGGCAGTCATGGATGAGTGGTTAATGGCGAATGGTTGGCAGGAAGAGGATGAAAGGCGGGCAAGATGGTGGGAGGAAGGCAGTGTCGGTAGGTGGGGCTGGTGCGTTTGTTCAAAGCCAGAAAATCACGTAGGTGAGTGTTGTCGCAGCCGACGGCTATTGTGGGGTTTACTGATAAGGGGATGGGAATATGTCGATTACTCTATTATATTGGTATAAAGTGGAGACACTCAGGACTTGAAGTTATTCTCTTATATCGGTCCTTGTTTATGTTAAGTACTTAAGTCTAACTAATGTAAATTACAAGGAGGTAAGTGCCAAGTGAATACATTAGTACCAGTTTCAAAAACTTATGGGTGCAGAGGGTGTCAATAAAAAATCATCTTCTTAGATAGATCAAAAGTTCCTAGACTTTGACGAATAATCAGGGTTAGATATCTAAAGTAGATAAAAAGGAAAGGGAAATAGAAAACAATGCACAAGAACAAGATCAAACTGATTAACTATATATAAATAATATGATAAGATTGAAACTAAGATCATTGGGCAAGTACTAAATTAGCATAATATATTGCAAGTTTGCAACACAGTTTTAAATTTTGTACTTTCCCTTAGAAATGTACAAATTAATGTTAAATATCACTCAATAATTTAGGATATCCATAGAAAGTATAACATATATTTTATTAATTTGAGGAACTCTTGGGACAGTCCAATATCAATTCATTATAAATATAATGTATCAAAAACATATAACATATATCCTCTATTTTTTGAGAAAATTCTTGAACCAACGAGCTGAGAGTTTGGGGTATCTTTTTAATCCATTTTTATAATCCACGTAATTGATGCCAAATCGAACCGTATAACCTGAAAACCACCCAAAATTGTCCAACAATGACCAAACAAAATATCCCTTCACGTTCACTCCATCCCAAAAGAAAGTCATAAAATGATCTAATTAACCTTTAATTATTCACCATTAAGCACTTAATGGCTCTTTGAAGAAAAGAGAGATGACGATAATAGTAATCAATTCTCATGTTGTCAACAAGGGCTTCCTGTAGTGATAATGTGGTATTGTTTGCTTCATCAATTCCAGCAATTAATTAAGCAAATGAGAGCAATAATATTTAGAATTAAATGGCTGTTTTAAATTCAATTTTATTTTTCATTATGTTAATGTGAAGAAGAATTATTATCATGATACGCTAATTTACCATTTTCTGTAATATAAATGAGAGGATTATTGTATTTTTTCTTAGTATAAAGCAGGAGATCCCGAATCACTCGTGAATAGATATAAAGTCAATCGGATGCAGCCTACATTGATCAAATCCAATAACTTTAAACGTTAAGGGTTTTTTTTATCCTCAACAAAACGAGAGAAATACATATAGTTATATTCTATCGATACTGTCTATATTTTTTAAAAACCTGAAAATCATGTTTAATAGCGATGGCTAACGGTTTACTATCATTAGTAATACTAAAAAACAAAATTTTAATCGAAAACTGTAAAAAAATTTGTCTTTGAATGCCTAATGACATCCAAAAACAAGGGTTCGAATATTTAAATATACCCTTTTGAGAATTTTCGTCTATATATATATATAAAGAAAACAAAATTTATTAAAAGAGGAAACATTCAACAGCATTGAATATCTTTATTAAAAAAAAAAAAAAAAAATACCATGATGAAATTAGTAAGTTCTCTCAAAGAAAAGTGTGAAATAATGTTGATTAACTTGAAGAAAAGGAAGTGTACCGCTAGCCCGATTGGGATTTCATTACGTGAAGCTACAAAAAACTGTTGGATAGTAAGTTGTTGGTTAACTCACTTGAGTGTATGATTACCCATTTTAAGTACAACAAAAGTATTATCAAGTTGATTAAGACATTTCCAATTTAACCACATTAAATACAAGTGCAGAAAACAAAAAACATAGTCATATACATGGTTCGACTAAAATCTACTTTTAGCCTACATCCATTGGACCTTGTCCAGATCGAAGCAATTCACAAAATTAAAGGCACATTACAAGATAATGTTCAAAGTTGATCTAAGATACAGTAAAAAGAACTCCCTGTTCAACTTTACACTTAGCACTACACTCTGAATCCTTAACGTGTAGCAACTCCTTGGACCTTCTTCACGCACTGACACTACACACCAACATCAGCAAAGGAACCATGTTCCAAGAGCTATCAAGTCAATGAATAATGTGTGAGGTTTGGCACACAATGGAAATGAACCTATGAGCCTTAAGAGAAAGTATACTCTAAGAAATTTCAGAGTACAATGAAGTAAAAGATCAAAAGGTTAGAATCAAAGACGGAAGATGAGAATATATATAGTGTAGGGTTTCTTGCTCAACACATATGTGCCAAATTAGCCAACAAGGGGCTGACCCATGCTTGTCCAAATAAGGAAAGTATTCATTCTTTTGGTTTGGACCACAAAACAAATCGAGAAAGATAACTTTGTTCCCTAGGACCACTTAGGGATACTATGATACATGTAAAAGGTCCTAAAAAGTTATAGACAAAGATAAACAATATCTTTTTCACTTTATCAGACATGCAACTCGTGTTGGGTTGCAAATATTTGAAGTGAGAGTGTAAGCACAAACTGCTGTGCATACATACTCGAAACGAACCAAGCCAAGACACAAGTCTAGCAACCAATGTGCATGCAGAACTGATGTGCATACACATAACAAAGCAAACAAGCCAAATCATAAGATTGGCAACCAGTGTGCACACAAAAATGTTGTGTACACATAACTCATAAGTTTGACAAAATATGAATATTCCACATTCTCCCCCTTTGTTAACACTTACGAACAAAGAACATAATAAAAGATATCAAGTGTAAACCTGTTTCAATCAACCAATCAAACCTGCTGATTTGCAAGAAACAAACATACAAACCAAAAGAACCAAAAGCAATACAAGGATGAACACAAGGTTAGCAAATAAAACATTAAGATAAACTGACTAAAAGGTTCTGTAGAAATGAAACAAAACATTTGCAAAAAAAAAAATAGCAACTAAATTCATAGTTTAGCAATAAACCAAACATAATTTTTTTTTTCACTCTCCCACAAGGCTTACTCCCCCTCTTTGTTCATAAGTCTTACAAACTTTTAAGAGGGAACCAAATATCGATGAGCTGTCCTCTTGATTCTTCTCTTGGGAGGAGCAATAATGGTGACATGAGAATCCTCCACTTGAACATTTGGGGCAACATCAGAGGTAGTTTTAATAGCTTCATGAGAGGATTCATCTTAGACTGGAGGAGATTTCGCTTTGACAGGAGAAGGAGGAACTTCTTTAGTGCACAAATGAAAAGTATCTGCTTCTTCATAGTGTTGTTCCTTCTCTTGATCAACTACATCTTGAGGTTGATCTTCATCTTCATAAGCAACTTCTTCTTGAATAACAGCAGTAGGATCTTCATAAGAAACTGCACGAATAGAGGTCTCAGTAGGTACAATAGGAGAAGCAGGAGGGACATCATGTTGATCAGCAGTAGGCTCAGACAGAACAGAGGAAGCAGGTTTCTTCTTCTTTTTCTTTTTCTTTTGATTTTTCTTCATATCATTCTCCATCTTGTCCATCCGAGCACTGAAGGAGAGATGAATTTCCTTCACATATTGGAGAACACCTCCATGGAAGTCTCCAAGTCCTGCATAGCAACAAAAAGCTTGGACTACCAAGTGTTAGTCCTTGTGTGTTCACCAAAGGAGGTGGAAAGGATGTTCCCTGATGGTTGCCTAAAAGACTTCTTGGTAATAGTCTTTATCTTCAGCAAGGGCTCCACTTCATAAAATTTTGGTTTGTAGGTGGAGATGATCTTGTCAATCAGGGAAGGAAAGGGTAAAATTTGGAGAACATGAGTGGATTGTGCAGCTATCCCAACACTTGTGAAAATTAATGCGCCTGAGTTGATTTTCTTCCCTTGTGCAATCTCATATAAAAGTTGTACTCTTTCTGGTCTAACAGTGGAATTGTGCATTGAGGGAGACCAGTTTGTTAATGAAATCTTAAACAACAGCCGGTAAAAGGGTGTGAGAGCACTAGGCTGAAGATCTCCATTTCTAGGCCATATAGTAATTGAACCACTGGTTATAATTTTAACAATTTTGTCTAAGTCCAAACTGGTCGAATCAAAATTTTTCTTAATCTTTTTCAGGCCTAGAGCATCTTAATAACCTTTTCATTGAAAAGAACCCAATGAGCTCTAACATAGACTCTGTCATTGTGCACATTAGAGTTCAATTCAACATCATCAAGGCCAAAATTAGTGTAAAACTCTTAAACAAGAGTTTAAATGGCTGTAGTCAGACACGAGATAGTGTTAAGCCATTTTTGTTTCTTCACCATGGCATGAAACTCATCAAAATCTTCTAACCTAATATTTGCCTTGCTCATAATTGTTTTTTTGACAATGTGGCTTTTAAACCTTACCTCAGCAATAGGCAAAACAAAAGGAGAAATTTTACCAGTTGAAGTCTCTTCCATGATTGCCTTCCCTTTCTTCTTCTCAATCTCTACTAGAGTCAGGGGCTTTGATGGAGTAGCTTTCGTATGAGTAGCCTTATGAGATTTGAGAGTGGCAATTGGAGTGTTATTTGAGGTGTTGTCAAACGTCGAAGGGATTTTTCTAGTGACTTTTAAGGTGAGGCAAGGCCAGAATCCTCCTGTGAGCGCCCATAGTCCTAGTGATCACTAGAAACATAGGAAGAGATAGGTGAGGATGAGTGGCTAGTTTCTTCCTCCTAGGCTCCCGTTGGAGTGGCAAAATCAGACTCCAGTGGGGTTTGCTCTTTCGTTGCCTTTTTCTTGTGGCTGCTGGATTCCTTCAAGGCTTGAAAACCCTTTTTGAGTCATTCCTCCATGGTTTTTCTCTTCAGGTTTTCAATTGCTTTCTTCCTAGAATCCATGAGAAAATTAATTTAAAAAAAAAAAGTTTTAGTGAAGTTTGGAGAGAAAAACCGTGAGAGATAAAGAACAAATGGTGGCGCAATAGGGTTTTAGAAAGTGAAAACTGATGCGAAAAAGATTAGGGTAAACATTTATGGCAAGCAGTGATTCTTAAGCCCTAAAGAGAGTTTTGCCAAAAATAGAACTCTATCCTAAGTGAGTGTATATAGGCAATCATGTGAGCACACAATATCCCAAAAGAACATTATAAATTTTCAAAAAGACTTGACTTTATTGAACAATTCTAAAAGCATAAAAACTTAAAATGATGAAATGCTTCACATGAATTTTTGAAGATTAAGACAGTCAATTTGTGCAAAACATCCTAATAGATCAAATTTTCAATCTTAAAAGGCACAATATCTTATAAGGAAGTTGTCAATATAATGCAATCAAAATTAGACTTCCTCAATCACACAAAGATAAGAGAAAACAAGTGACAATTAGAGTGCTAGCACATATTAAAGGACTTGACAAACAAAAATAAAAGTAGCATGTTCATGCTTTATTCATTAACAGAAATGAAAAACTACTCAAGTTGAAGTAGTCCAATGGACTTCCTCAAGAAAACAAAAGTGTCATAGTCAAGTGCTTTTGTAAATAAATTAGCCAATTGGGATTTTGTGTTCACATGAGAAAGTGCAATGATGTTCTCCTCAACTAGCTCTCTAATTAAATGATGTCATATGCCAATGTGCTTAGTCCTAGAATGCTGGACTGGATTCTTAGAGATGTTAATGGCACTCGTGTTATCACAAAATATTGTCACACAATCTTGATCAACACCATAATCAAACATCATTTGTTTTAACCATAAGATTTGAGTGCAACAACTCTCTATAGCAATATACTCAGCCTCGGCAGTGGATAGAGAGAATGCATTTTGCTTGTTATTGTACCAGGTGACAAGATTGTTTCCGAGGTAGAAACATCCACCCAAAGTTCTCTTTTGATCATCCAAACTTCTTACGCAATCCGCATCACTATATCTAACTAAGCAATTGTTAGAATCAAATGAGTACCAAAAACCAAAGTCACACGTACATGAAACATATTTCATGATTCTTTTCACTGCATTCAGGTGCAACTCAGAAGGGTTAACTTGAAACCTAGCACAAACACCAACACTAAAATAGATGTTAGGTTAGCTTGCAGTCAAGTAAAGAAGGCTTCTTATCATGCTTGGATACATCTTATAGTCTACATTTTTACCATGTTCATCTTTGGACAACTTAAGGGTAGCACTCATAGGGGCTCTAGCATGCTTTGTATTCTCTAGACAAAATCTTTTCAACGTGTTTCTACCATACATTGATTGGGAAACAAACATGCCATTTTCCATTTATCTAATTTGAAGACCAAGAAACATATTCAACTCCCCAACTATACTCATCTCAAACTCATTTTTCATCAAACTAATGAATTCAAGTGCATGTGAATGAGATGTAGAACCAAACACAATATCATCAACATAAATTTGTGCACAAAAGATTTCATTGTTAGCACACTTGATAAAGAGGATTTTGTCGGCGTTACCTTGTTTATAGTTATGCTCAAGAAGAAAATTTTTCAACCTTTCATACTTTCATACTAGGTCTTTGGGGCTTGTTTCAACCCATAAAGTGTTTTCATCAATCTAAACACTTGATTGGGTTTATGGGGTTCTTGAAAGTCGATCGGTTGTTCAACATACACTTCTTCGGTGAGCATCCCATTCAAGAGAGCACTTTTAACATCCATTTGAAACAATTTGATCTTGAGGTAGTAGGCAACAACAAATAACAAGCAGATGGACTCAAGTCTTGCAACCAGAGTAAAGGTTCCATCAAAATCGATTACCTTCACTTAAGCATACCCTTGGGCAACAAGTCTTGCTTTGTTTTTGACAACATCACCAAACTCATCAGTTTTATTTTCAAAAATCCATTTGGTACTTATTATGTTGATTCCTTCAAGTCTCGGCACAAGTGTCTACACATCATTCCTTTCAAATTGTTCTAACTCTTCATGTATAGCCTCAATCCAATTTTCATTTTCCAATGCTTGCTTGGCATTCTTTGCCTCTGCAAGAGACATATAATAAAAATGGTTAATTTCATTTTTTATTTTTCTTCTTCTTCTTGTAACCGTTACCTCATTTGGATCTCCAATCATGGTTGAAGGAGGATGAGTTTTTTGAACCCATTTTGGTGGATCTTTTCTTCTTTGGTTTCTCCTTTGAATACTCTCATCAGAAAGATCAACAACTAGCTCAATCCCTTCATTTTGCAATGATGAATCAGAAGATGAATCTTTACATAGAGCAAATCCAATTGCTATAGCACCAGAAGAGTGTGGAAGCATGTTTGAAGAAGACTTAGGTTCAAGTGATTCATTTGTGTTCACTCTGTCTTGTGTGGGCACACGAGGAGCAAACATGTCTTCAATTTCATATTCTTGGGAAAATTCTGAAATATCTTTTGCATCACTTTTTCAGAATGCATGTTATGGATCCTAAATGCATGGCTATTGGAAGAATATCCAATAAAAACTCCTTCATCACTCATAGAATCAAACTTACCTAAATTCTCTCTATTATTTAAAATGTAGCATTTGCATCCAAACACATGAAAGTAAGAGAGATTAGGTTTCTTACCTTTCCATACTCAGAGGGAGTTTGAAGAGTACCTTTTTTGATATAAATTCTGTTAGAAATATGGCAAACTGTGTTGATAGCTTCAGCCTAAAGTCTTGTAGGAAGCTTTTTGGCATTAAACATCACCCTAGCCATCTCTTGAAGCACTTTGTTTTTCCTCTCCACAACACCATTTTGTTGAGGTGTTTTTGGTGCTGAGAATTCATGGAATATGCCTTGCAATTCACAAAAATTAGTAAAATCAACGTTCTCAAACCCCTTGCCATGATCACTCCTAATTCTCACAATCCTTGTAGCTTTGGAACTCTTCTCAAGAAGCAACCTTTTAGCTAATTATTGAAATGCATTGAAAGAATTAGATTTCTCACGCAAGAAGTCAACCCAACTATACCTTGAAAAATCATCAACATAAACAAACACATACCTCTTACCTCCAAACTCTCAGTTTGTATAGGACCCATTAAATCCATATGAAGTAATTTCAAAACACATGAGGTATTGAGATTAGATAAAACTTTGTGAGATATCCTAGTTTTCTTACCTTGTTGACATGGACCACACACATTACCTTTTGGAGGTTCGAGTTTTGGTAGTCCTTTAACCACTTCCTTTTTTGAAAGTCTTACCAAGTCTTTGAAATTCATGTGAACAAGTTTCTCATGCTGCAAGTTTGTGGAATCTATTTTTGAACTGAAACATGACACACAATTAGAAAGCAAGTAAGAATTATTTTTGACATTTTTCCCTCAAGTAAAGAAACACCTTTACCATTCAAAATTTGACACTTGTTCTTTAAGAATTGAACCACAAAATTTTTGTCACAAATTTGACCAGTACTAATCAAATTAGCTTTCAAACCATCAACAAGCAAGACATCTTTCAAAACAGGAAAATCAAGAAGCATAGTTGTCCTTTTACCAGGAATTTTACCTTTCTTTCCATCTCCATAAGTGACATGCCCTCTATCAACCGATTCAAGTTCAGTCAAGAGAGATTCATTACCTATTATATGCCTCAAACAACCATTGTTTAGGTACAAAAGATCATTTTGAAATGCAAGCAAAGAGGTATGAGACACAAAACAGTTCACATCAGCCTTAGGTTTCCAAATTCTTTTGGAAGAAAAACCATTGTTAGCATTATGATTTACATTAGCAATAAAACTATGGTTTTTAAAAACTTTCTTCAAATAAGCAATAAACCTGAAGCATTTAGGTTTGATGTGACCTTTCCTGTAACAAAAATGGCAAATAGAAATGAATTTTGATACCTTCATAGCTTGTCTTACAACAGTACCTTCAGCAGGAGTTTTGGTGGCCTTCAAAACGTGCTTGCACTAGCTTTCAATGTGCTAGCACCAGGACTGAAGCCCAAACCATTTTGATATTCGAAGGATTTTCCTTGACCAAAGATTTCATCAAGCTTAAGAGAACCTACATTTAACTTATCAATGATGGCCTTAGCCTTAGTTAGTTCAATAGTAAGAACAACAATATTTTTAGATAAGGCTTTCTTTTGTTCCAACAAAGTAGCATTCTCAATTTTAAGAGATTGCAACTTTTTCACACTTTTTAGCCATTGGTCATACATTTTATCATTTGCCTTTTTTTGCTCAGCATAAATATCAACAGTGTCATCCAAAATCTCACTCAAAGTGGCAGACATGGCCTTAGCTTTCTTCTTTTTTAGTGTGTTAGCACACTCAGATTACATGTGCCCAAAGCCCTCACATTCAGAACACTTGATACCTTTATTTTTCTTTTCTTTATCTATTGAAAATCTCTTTTTAAAGGTATTAGGGGTTTAATGGTCATAAGACTTTATCATGAAAGGTTTTCGGCCACAACCACTATCATAAGGCTTTTTCAAGTTTTTTCTTAAGAAACTTAACAAAATTCCTTGTAAGTAAAGCATAATTTTCATCATCCAATGAGCTAAAATCACAATCATCAAAAGGATCAGAATCAAACTCATATTTAAGAGCCAAACCTTTGCTCGGTTTCTATTTATCCCAATGTTTCAAATTCAGTTCATAGGTTTGGAGTGAGCCAACGAGTTCATCAATTCCGTGGCCTCCACATCTCGACATTCTTCAATGGTGGTGACCTTTGACATAAACCTTCTAGGTAGATAGCAAAGAACTTTCCTAACAAGTTCATCATTGGTATATATTCTTCTCAAAGCAAAACGATCATTAGAAATATCACAAACTCTATCACAAAAGTTAGTTATAGTCTCATCATCATCCATGTTCAGATTTTCAAAATCAATGACAAGTCTTCTAAGCCTATTTCTTTTAACGGCACTAGTTCCTTCATTCTTGACTTGACATTTATCCCAAGCACCCTTAGCAAGCTCATAATTAGCTATGACTTTCATTTGGTTCACATTAACAACAATGAAAAGAGCATGAATGACTTTAGAGTTATAATTTGCAAGACTTAAGTCATCAGTAGTCCAACTAGTCACCAGTTTTGGTCTAGGCACTTCATTTTAAATAATAACTAAGGTTGTCGAATCATTCACAATTGTGGACTAGACTCTTTCATCTATAGACTTAAGAAAAGCACTCATCCTAGGTCTTCATGTGTAATAGTTATGTCCTTCTAACGAGGGTGGTCTATGAGCAGACCTTCCTTCAGTAAAGAAACTCATGATTAACAACAATCAAATAGATGCTAACATAGCAAAAAGTAGTGCACACAGACACGCAGCATATCTAAAAAATAAAATGCAACACATAATAGATTTTGTCCAAACACAAGACCACTCAGATGCACACAAAATTAACCAAAATGGGCAATAAAAAACTGAAGCAACTTATTAGGACAAATTTTGATACCACTTGTTGGATAGTAAGTTGTTGGTTAACTCACTTTAGCGTATTGTTACCCATTTTAGGGGCAGCAAAAGTATTACCAAGTTGATTAAGACATTTCCAATTTATCCACATCAAACACAAGGGCGGAAAATAAAGAACACAACTATATACATGGTTCGGCTAAATTCTACTTTTAGCCAACATCCATGGGACCTTGTCCAGATCGAAGCAATCCACTAAGTTAAAAACACATTACAAGATTATGTTCAAAGTTGATCTAAGATACAGTAAAAAAAACTCTCTGTTCAACTTTACACTTAGCACCACACTCTAAATCCTTAATGTGTAATAACTTCTTGGACCTTCTTCATGCTGGGAACACACCTGAGAACATCTTGTGAACCACAAAGCTTTAAGCACTGATGCTGTGCATTAGCATCAGCAAAAGAACCACGTTCCAAGAGCTATCAAGTCAATGAATGATGTGGTCAGGTTTTGGCACATAATGGAAATGAACCTATAGTCCTTAAGAGAAAGGATACTTTAAGAAAATTCAGATTACAATGAAATAAAAGATCAAAAGGTTAGAATCAAAGACGCAAGATGAGAGGATATATAGTGTAGGGTTTCTTGCTCGACACATATGTGCCAAATCAGCCAACAAGGGGCTTACCCATGCTTCTCCAAATAAGGAAAGTATTCATTCTTTTGGTTTGGACCACAAAACAAATTGGGAAAGATAACTTTATTCTCTAAGACCACTTAAGGATACTATGACACATGTAAAAAGTTATAGACAAAGATAAACAATATCTTTTTCATTTTATCAGACATGCAACTCGTGTTGGATTGTAAATATCTAAAGCGAGAGTGTAAGCACAAACTGTTGTGCACACATAAACAAAACGAACCAAGTCAAGACACAAGTTTGGCAACCAGTGTACATGCAGAACTGATGTGCACACACATGACAAAGGAAACAAGCCATATCATAAGATTGACAACCAGTGTACACACATAACTGTTGTGCACACACAACTCATAAGTTTGACAAAATATGAATATTCCACAAAAACAATCAATCCAAGTCTCGTTAATTAGAAATTAAGGAGTTAATTAATTAGGAAAATTAAATTAATTAAGCTTTAAAATTTGAATTTAATTGTGCTTCCTTGATTGATTAACACAAGGATTAGTCGAGTAGCTTTTGTTTCCAGAGTTAAGTTGAGGTGCATAGGCTGCATAGAGAGTAGTATAATAATTTAAATCGAGAAAATCAAATGATCCTTTAAGCAATTTGGATTCCTTTTTAGAGAATTTTGGCAATTTGTTTCCAACAAGAGAATCCATGCTATGAGGATAATCTCCATTTGTTATTGGGTCCGTAAACCTGAATCTAGGTTAGTTCATATACTGTTAGCCAAAACAGAAAATATACAAATACAAGAAAAAAATTTAAGGTGGGGATGTTCGAATTTCTAAACCTAAATTTTTGTTTATTAGTGTGGACAAATACTAAAAGGACAAATTTCAACTTTTTTTTTTTTTTTTTAATAATCAGGGGTGTTTGGGCCAGCATACATGCACCTCAACTAATTCCCTAAGACCCTAGAACTACTGACCAGATAAAAGCTTTAGCATCCGAGATAAATCGAATTCAAGACCTCTTAGGTAATATACCCAAGACATTCATATGTAAAATAAATTGGTTATACATCTATATATTCATATAATGCTAAAGCAGACTGCTTCTTCTAACGCCACGTAGGATTCATATATGATCACCATGTAGGATGTCATTCATTGGTCCATGTGTTTGCTATTTATTGGGCTTTCTATAATAGGGATTATTCACATGCATTCAATTAATTTATTCAATACAAATCTTTCACATTCCTTTTTTAATTTAAGATCTTTCACATTCCTCTTTTAATTTGATATATTACTAATGATTCATGTGTATATCTATATAATGCTGAAGCAGACTGCTTCTTCTGACGCCACGTAGTATTGGTATATAATCGCCATGTAGGATGTCGTTAATTGGTCCACATGTTTGCTATTTATTGGGCTTGCTATAATAGGGATCATTCACATGCATTCAATTAATGTATTCAATATCAATCTTTCACATTCCTCTTTTAATTTGATAAATTACTAATGATTCACGTGTGTGTTATTAATTTCCATGAATATTAAGAGATTACTATAATAGAAATTATTCACATGCATTCAATTAATGTATTCAATACATATCTTTCACAATCCTCTTTTGGGATCTTTCACATTCCTCTTTTAATTTGATAAATTATTAATGATTCACATATGTGTTAGTTATTTCCATGAATATTAAGAGATTGCTATAATAAGGATTATTCACATGCATTCAATTAATGTATTCAATACACATCTTTCACATTCCTCTTTTAATTTGATAAATTACTAATGATTCACGTGTGTGTTATTGATTTTCATGAATATTAGGAGACGCATTTTATGTCTCTTATATATTCAAGAGGGGGATTATTGAATTGATTTTTGCATAGATTTTGATTCTTTGGATTAATATCTTTGCAGGATAGTTATGACAGTTTCGAATATTTTGTTTAAAGATATTAATCAATTGTGAGATTATTGGATATTGATTGTCAGGGTTTCTAGATTGTGGGAATGTTTTAATTTGAGAAGGGATAACGAGCTGATTAGTCTTGATATGATTCTTATTGATGAAGAGGTATTATATGTTTTTGTTAAATTATATAATTTTACTAACATTAAAATTGTGTAAGTTTCTTAACCTTTTTTATTAGCAATTATTTTATAGCATGATGTGATGCATGAGACTATACCAAAAAATAGAGTTGTAAAATTTAAGAACCAAATTCGTGAAGGCCATATATATCTGATTACAAGTGTGAAGGTCATACCATGTGCTGCTACTTACAAGCCTGTTGAAGGTGCTTATCGTTTACAATTTCTCATGAATACTTCCATCTAGGAGATCAAGGAAGTAACAGTTGCTATTCCAGAGTTTAAATTTCAATTTGCTGGTATCAATGATCTGCATAATAGAAAAAATAACAAATCTTTGTTATTAGGTAAACCTTTTATTACTATTCATGTTGCACATCTATATTATCTACTGTAATTCTAAATACAGTAAATGGTTTGCAGATGTTATAGGTATTTTGAATGGAGTAGGTGAGATTGAAAAAATCATATCAGCAAACAGTTATAAATGAGATATCATTTTGCAAATTGAACAGTAAGTTCTTTTTTGAATACCATAATAATGTGGTACAATTTGATTATCTTACATTGATGTTATTTTTAGGGAGACATTTAGAGTTTCATTATTGGAAGAAAATTTGAAAAAAATTGATGAGAGCTTGCTAATGGGAGATGACAAATCAGTTGTCATAATTATCGTATCAACAAACGTTAAAGAGTTTCAAGGTATTTTAGTTTTTTGATATTGGATAGAAATTTATGGTCTAATAATTCGTGATTTTAAATGTACAGGCAAGATATATCTTAATAGTACTTCGGGATCAAGAATCTATATAAATCTGGAAATTGACGAGGTCCATCTTTTACAGAGAAAGTATGTGTTTTAGCAGCCTTTTCTGCAAATATTTTAAGAAATAATTATACAATTTATGTCTCATTTGCTATACGATTTGCAGTAATGAAAATATTCCTATTGTCAAATTGCAAAAGAGAAAGGTAAATGAGATATCGGTTTAGGAGATGTTTCAAAATAGAGTATCTTTGAAATATCTTACCAGACTTATGTGGTATAACTGGGATCGGATTATAGAATATACAATAAAGGCAAAAATAGTTAGAGTCAATGGTAGATTTGGTTTGTGTTACTTATCTTGCTGTGTCTGTAAGAAGAAAATTCCTAATATGAACAGTAGCAATTTCTACTGTGTTAAATGCAACAAGGAGATAAAATTTCCACAAATGAGGTGAATCAGTTTTTTATTGAAAATTAAATAATTTTTGTAAGACAATGCATTATAACGTTAACATTTGAAATTCATTAATGAATATTTTTTGTTATAACAGGTATAAAGTTGATATTGCCGTCACAGATGGCACTGTGGAAGCGGCTTTTATAATGTTTGATTCAGTATGCTAGAAATTGGTTGGATTGTCATGTTCCTAGTTATTGAAAACCCAAGAAAACAATCATAAAAGAATTCCAGATGTTGTAAATGCTTTTTGTGGAAAGAGTTTTGTTTTTAAAATTAAGTTGTCAGGAATTGATTTGAAACAAGGATATGAGTCTTATACTGTATTAAAAAATTCAGTCAATGATGAACTAGAAAATGATTACAAGCTACAACAATTGGAAGAGGTCAGTATATTTTATTTTTTATTTTAAGTAAAACATTTTTAAAAATTCAAATGATAGCAATAGTTGCTTGACATTAATAGGCTATTAATAGTTTATACAAAAATTACAGGCAGTTGAAGAGGAAGATGGAAAGGATTCGTCAACAGCAGATGCGATTCAACATCAGGCTTTAACACCCAAAATTACTGACAAAACATCAACTACCGAATCATCTGTCGAAGAAAAAGAACAATGCAGTACAATGCAATCTTCTAATCACTACAAGAAAAATGCCTTTCGGCGTCTAGCAAAATTAGATGCAGAAAGTAAAATTTAGATGCTAAATCATATTTCGCGTCTAAATTCCGTAGTCGCCACGTAGTTGCAGAATCGCTATCATAGAAAGTATGCGCGTCTAAATTTTTGGTTAGATGCGGAAAGTTTTTTTTTTTTAGCCACTAGCAAATTAGTCACTAATTGCTGGTTAAAATAGTCCCCTCGCTTAGACGCTAATTGTTCAAGGGTAATTTGGTAAAAGGGTATCGCGACTAATCAATTAGTTGCAAAATGTACCTTTTAGTGTCTAATAATTTGTCCCAAATGCCACAAAAATTAGACACTAAAGGTGTAAGGGTAATTTCATAAAAGGTTTTTGCAATTATTTTATTAGTCGACGAATGTATCTTTTGGTTACCAAAATTTGGTGGTTAATTGTGATACTTTTAGACGCTGAATATAGAATCCAAAAGGTTATCGCGACTATTTTATTAGTAGCCGAATATATCTTTTGGTGACCAAAATTTAGTGGTTAATTATAGTCATTTTGGACGCTGACTGTGAAATCCAAAAAATTTTTGCGACTATTTTATTAGTGGACGAATGTATCTTTTGGTGACAAAAATTTAGAGGTTAATTCTAATTATTTTATATGCTGAATGTGAAATCCAAAAGGAATAACCAATTTGGTTTCTTACATTTTGTTTTCTGTTTCGTTTAGTATTATACATTCAAGCATTTTGTTTAATATTATACATTCAACATCAACAAAATAATTGTTTTATATTTCGGCATCTTCAACATTTGAAAATGTTGTTCTTCAAGCATTTTTATTTTCTGTTTTTGTTGATCAAATAAGATGAGCTGCTTCTCCAACTATTTAATCTTATTTTCTTGTTGTTGCACTATACGCCTTAACTTTGCTTCTGCTCCTTCAAGTAAGATGAGCTGCTCCTTCAAGCATTGTTGCATGAATGTATCATTTTTTCCTACCATCAATTCAATGCATAATCAATAAGTCAAGCAAGAAACTAAATAATTACAAATAAATTATAATTATCCTGGGGTATACAATATGTGACAAAAACTTATGAAATAGCAACAAAAAAGAAAGACTACTCCTGAAAGTTCACAGAATGTACTGCAGCACCAAACCAAAATCAAATTGATGGAGTAGAAAAGCAAGTATCCCACAAATTATCAATCTGAACTTCAATTCCCTAGTTTAAAATTTTAAACTAAGTTAAGTTTCTACTTTCATTCAGCCAAATGTGTTTTTGTAGAATAAAACCTTGTTCATAAAGGCTATAAGAAAATAGTCATCTCACCTAGTGTCAAGTTTAATGAACATGAATTTCCTTTTACCAATAATCTTGGTTTCAATTCAAGGTCTGATTCTGGTCCCAATTTCTGTACTTTTGATTGTTCATCTGATACATTGCATACATCTTCATCTTTACCATTCACTGTTGTTCAGCATGTTGTTCCTTCACCACTAACTCCAAAAAATCCTCCCACTGTTATTGATTTCAAGTTACATACTACTTACCCTACTACACAATCAGCATCTAAAGATCAAATTGTAGTAACTACTTCTTAGAATCAATCTGATAACATTACAATAGTTAGCACCAACTCACCAATTTCAACTAAACACTTTCTCATAATAGTTTATCCCAAGGACAACCAACAACAACTTCAATCTTAGATATTGATCCTCCAAACACCATAAACATAGAAATCTCTCAAATGGTACAATCCCTTCCTTCACCACACTGTTGTCCCTCAGTTTCAACTCTTCCCATTGTCACCTCATCAAATTCAATCCCTTCAAATTCAGCCTATCTAAGTTAAATGTCTACATAAGTTTACCAATATCATAACTTTACCAGTGTTTGCAGTGTAATTTTAGTTACCCAATATCATAAATTTCTTCATAAATGTATGAGAGGTAAAAAGATAGCAATGAACTAAAAAAAAATCGTGTCAAAAAACTCAGAACTAACCTTTATGTGAGTTGAAGCCTTGTCAATTGTTGTGAAGACCCCAGAAGATTCAACAATATACTCAGCCCCATAATCGCCCCAAGGGATCTCAGCCGGGTCCCTAGGTAGAGAGTTAAACGTTAGACCTTAAGTAGAATCAATTACTTATGTTTGCAATAAAACCACGCCAGTATATAAATCTTCATTTGATCTCTGAGGCCCTACCTTTTGCTGAAAATTTTAATCTGCTTCTCATTTATTTCCAAAGTGGATTCATCCACAACCTTGTGGCTTCCCTTAAAAACTCCATGAGTGGAATCATACTTAAACATGTAAGCCTGCAAGAGAAGAGCCAAAAAAAAAAAAAAAAAAAAAGTGAACAACAACAACTCTTTTCCATAATTTGAGACGCATAAGAAATATTTTACCATGATTGGATCATTGTAGACTTGCGTATGTAAGCAATCAGTGGAATGAGAAAGAAACCCCATAACCCACATTGAATTTTAATGCTGCCCAGTCCTTCCTTCTTGCTCAAGCCAATCCCTAACAGACTCATAGTCCATCAAGCAATCGCAATAAATCCATCAATTCAAATATTAGCTTTCTTAACTTTCTGGCATAACCTTCCAATGAAACTTCAGTATACAAGGTCAAAGAGAAATGATTCCATTGAATAGGACAACTATAAATATATGTATTGCAACCATTAACAATCTCTAACTAATAAACAACACTAATGTGAGATATGAAACATGGTTAAACATGAATTAAACAAAATGAAGTCAGCAAAGGTATCCATCGTACAATAATGTGATTTGAAATGCAGCTAACAATGTGTTACCAATAATTGCATGTACACTTACCACAAGCACCCTATACAGATTTTCTACCGCAACCTTCTGAATCTCTATGCGCTACAATTGAAACTATGAAATCTTTATATTTTGTGACCACAAGGCAAACACTCATGCAGTGCTCCAAAGTATGTGACAAACAATTCAGAAATAAATAGTTCTACAAAGCTGAAGGCTAAAAGACTTTAATAAATTATAACTACGTCCTCAGCCACAAGATCGTAAATGAGTCCAAAAACCTACAGTTAAACCAAAAAGCAGAAGCGATCGTTACAAAGAAAACATTTAATTTTCAAATTTGTAGTCATTAAAAGAATATAATAGGCACCTACAAAAAAACTGACCAGTGTACACTGAATGTAACAACAAAATTATAAAACAACACACAAATCGGGCATAAATAAATGGATTCAGTTTCCTTTTATATGCATTTCTCAAAACTCAGCCAAAGGTACTTAAAGATAAATGAACTAGTTAATACAAGACAACAAACCTATAATATACAAATCAGACCAGATAACCCAGAAGATCAAATTACAAACATAAAATCCTTCTCCACTAAGGCTGTATATAATCTAAAATCAATGATCTGCCAATCCTTTCATATTCCACTCTTATCCAAGACTTGATTCTAAAATGATCACAACAAAATTATAAACCATAAACCCATTTTCAGGAAACCATTATAGCAATTAACCCTAGCATAAACTGGAAGTTTTCATTGCCGTTTTGTTTTGTTATTGTAATTGTAATCAAACACACATTTAAATAAAACATATGATCATCAAAAACATTAACCAGAAAATTTAAAAATATTTTCTGATTTCAAATTTGCGCGTGTTTTAAAGTAAATTCAACATCTTTAACTCATAATCTAAATCGTCACCAACCACATAAACATAAAAAATCTAAAAATGAACGGATAAATTAATAATAAATGAATGTAATATACCTAACAATTGGATAAGAAATCAGAAGTAAGCAGACCAATGTTTATGCCCGGGAAGTTGCTATCTCTACCACCTATCTTTTTTGATGATGTATAAATTTGGGCATTCCAAGGCAAGTGTTGATACTTCTGAAACCTTAACCCTTTCTCTTTTTGTCGTTTGTGATGAAATTAGTGTCATGCTCTTCTTTGTCATGCGCAACTTTTTTTTCTTTCTTTTTTTTTAATGATTTTACATCATTAATTAAATTAATCTACAATCTATGAATTTCACTATTTGCATGTATTTGTCTCGATATCATCTAATAGGATATTATGTGGCTTGCCATTTCCATTTATGTTTATCCTTATTGCAACGGTGATGGATTGTGATAATTTGCTGCTATTAGTGATGCTAATGGTCAGATTGTATGTGGTCTTAAACTCTGAACTAACGAGTCAGTAATTGATCGATTTGCAGAGTAGGTATGGCAGAAATAAGCCAGGGTATACTTATATTAATGCAGAGCTTCAATTGCCACCAGTGGTTGATCGGCCTGATGATGCTGAAGTCTCAAGTATGTCCATCATCACCATGGTGAGGTATAATTGGAAAGAAAAAATGTCATATATTGTTTTAATATTTAGTTTATTTTGTGTATTCATAACTTCATGGTGTATCTGCTTGAATTTATAGGACTCTTCTTATACTTTGTTTGGTCAAACTACTAACTTTTCTCTTGCTTTGTGACATTTAGATTGTGTTATCATAAGTGCATTAGTGCATAATAATATTTTTTTTATTCCATGTTCTGTGGAGGGGGAATTCTGCACCTTTATACATTTCCGTGTTATATGCAGTCCCCTAGGGGTGAGCGGTTTCGGGTACCTTGTACTTTTCGGGGGAATCGGAACCTTAGTTAGTAAATACGCATTTTATACGCGTTTTGACGTATGTTATAAAAATTACCAAATTATACGCGTATAATATAAATACCCGTATAATTCGCGAATTATTCGCGTACGCAAATAATTTGCGTATTATTGCAAAAAAAAAAAAAAAAAAAAAGAACAACTCATTGCTCACCCCAAAACGACATCGTTTTAATGGGGTTTAATTCAAAATTAAACAAAATCTCTTCCCTTCTTCCGGACGACATTTTCAGCTTTTCTTCCTCAGTTCTTTCACGTTTTCAGCTTTTCTTCATCTCTTGGGTCTTCATCTCAGGAACCAGCAGAGTCATCAGAGGAAGCTTCGACTGCGAACTGGTTGAGATTTTTAACGAGTTTGTGTTTGTGTTTGGGGGATAAGAATAAGTTTGAGGAAGGGAAAGTATTGGCAGAAAGAATAGTGCAAATGTCATTTTTTGAGCTCTGAAAGAAACAGTTGGTCTTGTGGGTGAGACAGAGACTCTGGAGATGATTTGATTGAAGAAGAGAGAGGGAGGAGGGTTTTTAAGATGGGTCATAGGTGTTTTGTGTTTGTGGTGGATTTCAGTTTACGTGTCAATCTCAACACTCATGACTCAACACTGCAATTATGTTTCTATTGCACAAACCAAAAAATAAATAAATATCTTCCCAAAGAACTTAGAACAAGACATGGGCTGGGAATTTCTTAACGCAAAGAAAAGAAAAGATTAATGTTAGTTAATTGAATACTCCCCATTTAAAATGTTATATTAATTTTAATTAGATACTCCATAAAAGTGTTAATTAATTTTAATCAGATAGTCCATAAAAGTGTTAAAAACTATAATTGATATTGTCGTATTTTTCAAAATTTATTATTGATAATATATCGTATTAAACCCGTATATACCTGTACCGTATTTTTCTCGTATCTGAATTTTATAGCCGAATTTTTATAAACGTATTTTTCACTGTTTGCCATATTATACCTGTAAAATTCTTGTACCGTTTTTTTACCGTACCTGTATTTACAAACTAGGATAAGAACCTGAACCGCATAATGCAGGTTCCTAAAAAAAGGAACCGGAATCGGAACCATAAAGTGTAGGTTCTTCAATTCAAGGAATTGGAACCTAAAATGCAGGTTCCGGTTCCTTTCTCGGGTACCCTATAAAAAATAAATTACCCCCCATCAGTTTAAAAATGACAAAAATACTTTAAAAGTTTATAAATACACCCCTAACAAATTTTAATTATTCATTCATTTGTGTCCAATGTAACTCATAACCTGTAATCTCTAGGCAACACTTGAATTCAATCAATTTATCACAATTCACATAAAATTCGTTAATCAAAACCAAAATGCAAACAATTATTCATCATAATTCACAGCAAATAACTTCACCAAAATCATTCAAACATTACATTATAATTATTAAATTATAATGTAATGTTATAATTAATTAAGTGATCATACTATACTATAATGTAATGTTATAAATACTTATAATTATTTAAGTAGTTATTTAACAATAATGTAATGTTGTAATCAATTAAATTTCTAATAATTTAATTAATTACTTATGTTTAATGTTTATAATATAATGTCATAATTAATTAAATAATAATTTAATTGTGTAATGTTATAATTAATTAAGTGATCATATTACAATGTAAATTATAATGTTATAATTAATAAAGTAATATACTATTTAATTATAATGTAATATTATAATTAATTAAATTGTTAATCATTTAATTAAGTATTGTGATATTGTTTATAATAGAATGTTATAATTAATTAAGTAATCATACTATAAATTTATAATGTAATGTTATAATTAATAAAATTCTAATAATTTAATTAAGTATTGTGTAAATTAGTAAATTACTAATGTTTATAATATAATGTCATAATCAATTAAGTAATCATTTAATATTTTAATTATGTAATGTTATATTAATTATATGATCATATTATAATAGTATAATGTAATGTTGATATGTTATAATGAATTAAGTAATCATACTATAAATCTATAATTTAATATTATAATTAATTAAATTTATAATCATTTAATTAATATACTAATGTTTATAATGGAATTTTATAATTGATTAAGTAATCATACTATAAATATATAAGGTAATGTTATAATTAATTAAATTTTTAATCGTCTAATTAAGTAATGTAATAATATAGTAAATTACTAATGTTTATAATATAATGTTATAAATGCATAACTAATTATGTAATCATTTAACTATGTAATGTTATAATTAAGTAAATGATCATAATATAATGTAATATAATAATGTTATAATTTAATTGAGTAATTATTTAACTATAATGTAATGCTTAATTAATGTTTATAATGCAATGTTTATAAGGTAATGTTATAATTAATTAAATTTATAATTAGTTAATTAAGTATTGTGCTAATGTTTATGTAGTAAATTAGTAATTGCTAATGTTTATAATATAATATCATAACTCATAATCAATTAAGTAATTATTTAATTATGTAATGTTATAATTAATTATATGATCATACTATAATGTAATGTTATAGTGAATTAAGTAATCAGATTATAGATCTTTAATGTAATATTATAATTAATAAATTTTTTAATCATTTAATTAAGTAATGTAATAAATAATAATGTAGTAAATTACTAATATTTATAATGTAATGTTATAAATTTACAATTAATTAAGTAATCATTTAACTATGTAATACTATAATTAATTAAGTGATTATAATATAATGTAATGTAATAATATTATAATTTAATTAAGTAATTATTTAACTATAATATAATATTTAATTAATTAAATTTCTAATCATTTAATTAAATAATCATTTGTTTATAATGTAATGTTATAATGTAATGTTTATAATATAATGTCATAATCAATTAAATAATCATCTAATTATGTAATGTTATAATTAATTATATAATCAACTAATCATATTATAATGAAATATTGAAATGTTACAATGAATTAAGTAATCATATTATAAATCTTTAATATAATATTATAATTAATTTTTTTATAATAGAATATTATAATTAATTAAGTAATCATTTAATTATAATGTAATTTTACAATTAATTGCATAATCGTACTATAAATTTATAATGTAATGTTGTAATTAATTAAATTTCTAATAATTTAATTAAGTATTATGCTAAATTGCTAATGTTTATATAGTAAATTAGTAAATACTAATATTTATAATATAATGTCATAATCAATTAAGTAACCTTTAATTATGTAATGCACTAATGCAGTAATGTTATAATTAATTATGTAATTATACTATAATGTAATGTTATAGTGAATTAATTAATCATACTATAAATTTTTGATGTAATATTATAATTAATTAAATTTTTAATTATTTAATTAAGTTTGTACTAATGTTTACAATGAAATGTTATAATTGATTAAGTAATTATACCATAAATCTATAATGTAATGCTATAATTAATTAAATTTCTAATTATTTAATTAAGTAATATACTAAATATTATAACTTATAAGTCAATTAATTAAGTAGTAATCAATTAATGTAATGCTATAATTAATTATACTATAAATCAATTAAGTAATGTTATAAAATTATAATTAATTAAGTAATCATTTAACTATAATGTATTGTTATAAACTCATAATTGATTAAGTATAATATTTAACTAATAATTAAATTTATTAATGTTTATCAATCTATCATATATAATTAATTAATTGCTAATTTACTATAGATATACTTAGAACTTGATAATTGAAGTAAATAAATTAAAGTTTTTAATATGGTATAATTTATATGTAATAAGTATAATTGTATTAGTATAATTATTTAATTAGGTTATTCTAAAAATTTAATTTTTTCTATTTTAAATTTTTTTATATGTAAAATAATAGAAACCCCCCATTATTCACATTTCACAAATATTTCGTTGCAGTCCAGGTTCCAAAACAGGTTTCAAATAGGTTCCAAACAGATTCCAAAATCGGTTCCAAACCGGGTACTCGTTACAGGTTCCAAACAGAGTACCCTTTTTAGGTTCTTTTTTCAGGTTTCGGTTACGGTTCCTCCACACACAACAAGAACGGGCAAGGCGATCAGTGATGGTTGGCCAAAAAATTGGAACCGGAACCTACCCGCACAATGCCGGTTCTGGGTAGGTTCTGGTTTCGGTTCCGGTTCTACCCGCTACCCGTGCTCACCCCTAGCTGCATTGCACCTTTATAAAAGACAGTTTAAGAAGCTTCAACACAAACACTACGGTCTTATGATTACGAAGAGGCGGCAATACAACGACACTAAGCAGACGATGAGATACAAATATGATGAAAGCAAAATGAAAAAAAAAAAAAAACTAATTAAATAATAATATTAACCCTAAATAAATAATAACCAAATTTTCAAGCAAAAATTCGAAACACTTGGTAACATTAATTGTCCAGTTAAAAAATAATACAAATCAATATTATTTACTTGCCTTAAATTGGTATACATGGACACGTAATATTTATTTTAAATTATTATTATTACTTTCTTTATTTTCGAATTAAAAGAACATTACAATTTAAGATTTAATATTACTTATTTGGAGAAAATAGGTATACATGGATATGTAATATTTATATCAAATTATAATTCGTAATTTCTTTATTACTTGAACATTAAATTAAATACACTATAACAAATAATTTTTAATTTATTATTTTACTCAATCTGTAGCATAGTTTAATGAGTTGGATTTGATGATGTATGTGACTTTATATAATTGTTGATTGATATTATTTGCTATTAATTATATAAAGATAAATTTATGTAAATCTAAAAGGTTTTATATGTTGTATATCATTTTTTATTTTGACATGTAGGAAGGTTGTTGGACATGTGGCATCATATAATTGTGCCATCCAAAAGTTTAATTAAAAACTTGATTACTGTTGAATAGATGGCATCACGTAATTGAGACATTTAAACACATGATATCATGTAATTGTCATCTATATATCCAAAAGTCTAATTAAGTTGGGCATCCAAAGATCTAATAAAAAACTTTTACAACACTACATTATCGATAAACAACACTATTATCGAAAAACAACAATAGTTGAAATACAATTCTATAAACAAACCCGCACAAATATATGCCAACTAAAAGAGAAATGAAGAAAACCCTAAATAAGTAGTAACCCAATTTTCAAGCAAAGCAGTCGGACTGTTGGTTCAACATTAATTGTCCGGTTCACAAAACATTACAGTTTAATATTAACCCTAAATAAATAGTTATCCAATTTTCAAGCAAAATGGCAGGGTCGTTGGTTAAACATTAATTGTCCAGTTCAAAAAACATTACAATTTAATAATACTTAAATGGATTAAATGGGTATACATTCACATGTAATATTTATATGAGAATACCATTCTTAATTTCTTTATTATTTATTACTTTAACAAATAATTTCTAATTTATTATTTAACTCAATCTTAGGATACTATTTATATTATATAATTTTCCAATTACGTTAATATATTTTGTAATTTATAACTAACATAATTAGAAGATTCAATAAATTATTTCCAACTTATACAATGTATGTACCTCAATGATAAAAATCAATCAATTGAAATATCCAATTATTCAAACAAA